>VYZU01016476.1:26485-62383 GCA_013401355.1 Ceyx cyanopectus | reverse complement strand
GGTGCCAGTGGCTGCTGGGCTGCCAGTGCATGGTGCTGTCTCATACAGAGCTTTTAATACACCTGTACCCTTAAGTCCTTCTCTGAAGGGCTTCTCTCAATAGGAGTAAGAAGGGAGACTGGAATATTTCAAGTCAACAATGCATCCCTGTCAAAAAACAGCTCAGGATGGTGATTTTTATTTTTATTTTGTTGGTGTTCAGGAAGTCTGTGCCTGCTCAGGTTTTCAGGAGCACTAGGAAGCTGGAATTAAAGCCAGCCATGCCACACCTCTGTTGGCTTAGATACCCATCAGCAAGGCTGCAAGAACCTCCATCTCAACTTTAAGCAAAGTCCAAATTAATTTCACTCATAAGGGAACAGCCACGGCGAGAAGGAGCAATTAGAGGTGGAAAGGACCAATTAAAAGAACCCCAGAGAACAGATCCCCACATACTTGGCACGGGTTTCCAGCCTGCATAAATCAGAGCTGCTTCACAACAGCCAGGAACATGGGTCTCCACATCCCCTGTGGCTTATCTTGCTGATTTGAAGTGGCTCTCAGGATGGGACCTCTGTGGTTTCCCATGGAAGACAGAATAACTCTCCCACAGGCTAATGATCTGAGTGTTTCAGAGGGTTTTGTTCCACTCCTGGCATCTAACTTTGGAAGGTGGAAATTCGAAATGATGAAAGAAAAGATAAGGGTTTGGGGTTGTTTTTTTTACATGTATTTTTAATTCTCAATTATAATGAAGCAAAAAATGATTGCCACAGGATAATGGTGGTGGTGAAGGAAGGAGGTGAATGCTTGGTGCAATATTCAGCCTTTGTTTGGGGAACAGAAGCAGGCAGAACTAGAACAGCAGACACTGTTTAAATCAGCAAGATAAACCACAAGGGGACGTGGAGACCCATGTTCCCAGCTGCTGTGAACCACAATCCCCATGTCTCACCCCTCAGCCCTCCTCAAAAAAAAAGATGCAAAGAAAAGAAAGTGAACATGTCTTAGAAAACTTTGTGTCTTATCTCTCTGCAACTGCTGGAAAGAAGGTGGGAGAAAACCAGGAAAGCAATCCTCCCAACTGCCCTGATGGGAGGTCCTGCTTTTTTCCCTGATGTTGCCTCCATCACAAGACATCAGCTGTCACTGGAAAGAATCTCTTGGCACCAAGACACTTGATTTTGTTTCTTTTGTTGTTGTTTTGGGGATTTTTTTTCTCCTCCTAATGGCTCCCTGGGTCAATCCTGTCCTCACCGACTGCTCAGTGCACAAGATGATGCCCTGAGCTCATCTCCAGCTGCACCACAGAGCTGCCTTGACCCAAATCCACCCTTTACCTCACTCCTTTGACTTGCATCACTGGCTTCTTGGCTCCCTGTGGTTTGAAAGAGCAGCTCAGGAACAGACCCAGACTACATCTATAGCAATACATCAAACAGTGCCTTGCAACAAAGCCTCTCCACTCGATTGTGAGCAAGCTCCTGGCATCCTTTGAGCTGAGGCCAGTTCTTGCAGTCCTAAGCAGTTCCCCACAGGCACTCGTCAGGAGTTAACACAAGAGGGATTCATCCTCAGCAGGAATTTGGGCTACAGCCCACTTGTCTGGGTTTTAACAGCATGGACGTGGTCAGACCATACCAGTTTGCCTTCAGGCTTGAAAATGAGCTGTTTAGTTTACAAGCACAAATGTAGCCCTTGGGGGAGAGGATAAATTTATTCCTGATCTGGTGACTTCTACATGAAACTGCAGGAGGGGAAATTCCCCTTGGGAGGCTCTGCAGGTGGGCTTGGTATTTCTACATGAGAACTTTCTGGTTCCTGGGCTGCTGCAGCAAGGCTCTCAACCAGAGCAGCCTTGGGGCTGCTCTACCTTGTGGCATAGAATCATTTTGGCTGGAAGAGACCTTTAAGATCATCAAGTCCAACCATTAAACCCCTCCTTCTCCAGGCAATGCCTCCAAAGAAGTCAGGCTTGCCCAGTGCAGCACTGTCAGTCCCACAGCAAGGTGAGGAGCCACCTTAGGATGTTGAAGGGCTTGGAGGGAAGCCTGGCTGTGCTCCAGCTGGTGCTCTCAGCCAGCAATTGCACTCCAGCTCAGTTGCCTGGAGAAGATTAAGTCACCTTTGTACAAATCTCATAGTGAATATTTCTCTCTTTCTCTCTCTTGTGAAATCTCTCTTGACTTGGCAGGGTTGTAGCCACTGAGCTTCTTCAAAACCCCACTCTTTCCTTGCAGACCTCAGAGCCTGTGCCACCAGCAGAGTAATGCCACTCAGCAGGTTCTTCTTCTCCCCTGTGAGTCACAATGAAAAAGAAATTAATTTTGTTGATATTTTCTGCTGGTTCATGATGAATGCTGCACCCTGACATTTTATCAGGGAGGCAATCACGGGAGTTATTGAACCAACCCTCGGTTGTTCTTTCTTGTCAGTTTATCAAGCTACAAAAGAAATGTCAACAACCACTGTCGTGGAATGCTCTGAGGAATGTGGGATAAAAAAAACCCAACACCAAAAAGGGTTTAAAAATGAATTACGAGGTCGTTGTGGAGAGGCATGTGAGCTGGAGGTTCCTATTTTTACCCTGCAAGCCAACTTTCCACTTTTGGATTGGTTTTTCCTTCCTCTCTTTCGAGCAAGCCATGATGATTCCATGCAATCTGGAAGACCAAGGTCCTCCATGACACATCATTCAGGACCTCAATCTCCAGTCAGATTTCAGTGACAAACATTGGTGAATTTGAAACCCATGTTTTCTGGCACAAAGTCAGAACCATCCTGAGATGTCCCAGCTCACAGAAGAGTTTTGTTTTGTACCCACATTTAGGAGGAAGACAACTTTGAAGGCTTCATTTTATAACTTATCACAGAGCCACAGGATGAGGGGGGTTGGAAGGGACCTCTGGAGGTCATCTGATCAAACCCCCTGCTCCAGCAGCATCACCCAGAGCAGGGGGCCCAGCATCACATACAGGTGGGTTTTGAAGTCTCTAGACAAGGAGACTTTACAACTTCTTTGGGCAGCCTGGGCTGGGGCTTCATCACCCTCACAGGAAAGAAGTTTTTCCTTAGAAACCCAAACCAAACCAAGCAGAGAGGAAAATACAGTTTGAACACTCTGATCCTTGAGTCTGTCACCATACCCTGGCTGTTGATGGCACTGGTGAAGAGCTGCACAAAGACAAACACGAGGGCAAGGAAGAAGCAGGTGGATCTGAGGAGGGAAGTGCTCCAGCCCCAGGGTGGTTCAGCACATGCTGAGTGTTGTAATTTGCTCGTACACCTACACAGAGCCTCTCAGCACAAAAACAAGAGCAGGAATTTGCATGTCTGAATAAATCAGCTTCTTGGGGCCAAATTCTCAGCAGGTCCCAGCTGACGTGGCTGGCTGGAGCTCAGTGGGCATATGTCAGCCCTACAAAACAAGGCTGGGATTTGATCTGCAGAATCAGGTCCTGGATCAGGTCATGCAGGGTGAAAGACCAAGAACAGCAGATGCACAGTAAGAGCTTGAGTTTGTCCTTCACCTCACTTCTGAATGTGAGGAGTCTGAATGTGTCTGGACCAGAACCAGAGCAGACTCTGGACACGTGGAGGTGAATTTCTTGCAGCATTGGATGACCTCTTTACAGTGGACTGGGAGTAATGCTTTAGATTTTACAGATAACTTTAATTTTAAAGCTGGGGACTCCTGGACTATCACTTGGCCAAGCAACTTACCCATTCCCTGGCCCATTCTGTAGCATCACAGCCAAGGGGAAGTTTGAGCATGTTCACACTAAACTAACTTTTCTGCCTCTACTGGCTTTGGCTGGGACAGAGCTCATTCCAGAACTGGGTGGTCCTGTACAAATTGCCTGCTAGGAACAGTCCCCAGCATGTGCAATCTCCTGAAGCTCTGTTTGGCAAGGTACTCTCTGGTACAAGCCAAATCCATGCTGGGGCCTCATTGTTGAAATAACCCATCCTAAACACTCTGGTGGCTGTGATGAGGGTTGCACAGTGTAGGTGATGGAGCTGCACATCTTGTGTCATTGGATATGGGTAGGTGCTTCTTTCCTGGACAGAAATCTTCCCATACACCAGTTTTTGCCCTTTCATTGGATAAATGGATGCATAAGACAAGAGAAAATGCCCTCAAGTTGCCCCAGGAGAGGTTCAGGTTTGACATGAGGAAAAATTTATTCCCCAAAAGGGTCGTCCAGGTCTGTCCCAGGATGCCCAGGGCAGTGGAGGAGTCTCCATCCCTGGAGGGACTGAAAAGCTGTGCAGATGTGGTGCTGAGGGACATGGTTTAGTGGCAGACTTGGCAGTGCTGGGTTTAATGGTTTGACCTAATGAACTTAATGGTCTTTTCCAACCTAAATTATTCTGAATTTTATTATTCTATGAGCCCTAAACTGATTTCTCATGGAGAGCTCTGAAGAGTGAGTGAGATTTCACCTTGTAAAAGAGGACAGCACAGCTGAGGCAGCTTTCACCCCAGTTATGACAACTGAATCATTTTTGGATGACCTTCAGAAAGCTGCCCAGGATACTCAACATTTGCTTGGGGCAGAGCTGGGTTGCATCATATTTTATGATCTCCTGTGTTAGACCAGAAGGATTGATTACCCACTTAGGTGACCTTACCCAAGGTGTGGGGTGCTGGTGTCCTTCCCAGTTGCCCCAAGCAAGGTCCTGTCTCAGGGATGCTGCACTTTCTGGCCTTGGCTACTGCATAAAATAAATATATATAAGCTGAAACATAACCATACCCTGCTAGGAAGCCTTCCTGGTTGCTTTACTGTCACAACATGGGGACAAACAAGGTTAAAATCCTGGCTGTGTTGGGAAGCATGTTCATTTATTTGAAAATAAACTGTTTTTCACCCTTGAAATGTAACATGAAATGCATCTTTTTGTTCCAGCATGCTGTGATGAGATGGTCTCACTGTGTTCTCACTGTTTGCTGGCAGATCTTACCCAACAATAGTGCCTCCAACATCACTCTGGCTGTGTGGTCAGTAAAATACGAGTTCTCTCTTTGGGGGAAATTGTTTTAAATTACACGAGTCGTGTCCAGATCCAGCAAAGACTGGTATAATTAAGAGGCAGTAAAATGGAAAGTGAGGAGCAATTAGGGTTTGCTTTGCCCTTTTTCGTCTTTAATTTCAACTTCTAGTGTTCATCAGATGGTGGTTTATATACCACACCCCAGTCTGAAGGGTAGAATCTGACTCTGAGAAAACTTATACTTCTATTGTGGGCAGAAACTGCAAAGGCAAGCCAAATCTTTTCAAAATCAGAGCTCTGAAAAGGAAAATCTTCCTCTTACTGTCTTTGGGCATCTTGAGATTTGGAGTTTAGATCAAGTGCCCTGTGAATTTAAGATTCCATCACATATGTAATTATGGACCCTGAGTCATGTCTCACATCTGGAGCTGAGATTCTCTAGAATGCTGAGTGGTTTTTAGGGGATTGGCTCAAAACTCTTCCTAATAGCCCTGGGTTCCTGAAAGACCTGCACCCACTTTCTGACAGCCATGGTCCTGCTCAACCACCACAACTGTGCCATCCAGAACCACAAATAAATATCTGAAAGCAAAAGTTGCTGACAATTTTTAAAGCTTATTATTCATTGCTGTGCAGTTTTCCTCCAAGACTTTCAGTGCTTATCAAAAGCAAAGCATTTGCACAGGAATGATTTCACAAGAGCCTAACCTCTGGATCTCAATGTCCCAGTCCCCTGTTGCAAATATTGCTGCAAATATTTTATTACCAAATAATAAAGAGTTTTCATTCCAGTGAGAAGGGAAAGTATGGTCACTGGAAAGTATGGTGGTGATGACTGCTTGCTCCTACACTTCTGAAGAGAACCAAGGACCATTCCCCAGCCCCAAAAGCAGCTGCCCTGATCCTTCATGTCCATCCTATTGACCTCCTGTGGCCTACACATGTCCTCCTGGGAATTATTGCCAGGCTGTGCTGACTCCTGAGCTGTTTTGGGAGCTGCTTGCTTCAGCACTAGTTGGCCCAGGCCAAATTTGTGCCAAACACCATGTTAGCAACAGCATCTGAGAAATGAACTTCCAGCACCCATGCCCTAGCTCTGTGTATTTTTGAGAATAAGTGTGTTTTTATGATAGGATCATAGAATGGTTTGGGTGAGAAGGGACCTTTCACGATCATCCAGCCCAACTCCCCTGCACTGAGCATCTGCAACTAGATAAAGTTTCTTGGAGCCCTGGCCAACCTCACCTGGAAGTTTTTCAGGGATGGGGCATTGACCTCTCTGGGCAACCTGGGACAGTGTTTCCCCACCCTCGATGTAAAAAAATGTCATACATCCAACAGAAAAATGACTATTTTCCATCATGTTAGATGGTCAGAACAAGGGGTTTCCACAACAGTTTGAAACACAAGGAAGCACTTGGTCTCACTGTGCAGAAATCACCTGGGGGAAGCACGTTACCACAGAACATTAGAGTTATGAGTTAAAGAAAAAAGAAAGAAAAAGGGGAATTAGGCAAACACTTGGAGGTTAGAATTGCTAATGAGTGTTAAATGCAGTGCTCAGCACATGCTCTCCCACCGAGGGAGTTCCCAAACCACCACCAGCCACAAGCTGCAAGGGCAGAATATAGTCAGGCTTCCTTCCTACAGCCCTGAGGGAGGCATCCCTTCCTGATCCCCACCAAAGATGGGTGATTGCATCAGCAGTGCCCACGTGGCCGTGGTGTTTTCAAGCCTTTTGCATGAATCTGAGTGTTGAGGTATAACTAGAGAAGCAGGGAAAACTGCTAAAAAGTCCTAACCAGTGCATGCTACTATATTCTCCCAGCTTGTTGGATGCCAGTAGGGTTGCTGGGGTGGACCCAGGTCTTTCTCTGAGGTGATGGGTGCTCTGACATTTGCATTTTTCCTTCCTTGAGCTGCTCCTGCTCCCACCAGCCACAGCAAATGCAATGACTGATTGTTGCCCTTTCACCTGGGGCTGAGGGCAGGTGGAACAAGGAGTCACTTGTTTCCTCATTCTTTTTATTTCTTTTCCTCTTGAAAAAGCATGTTACCCAACAGGGATGGGAAGCAACTTACCAGTTCCTTCCTGAGCCACGTCAAAGCTTCATCGATGCTCTCAAAGCCACCTATTCTCCCCGAGTTAAGAGTCCCCTTGTCCTGGGCAGGGCTTCCATTGAGATGAAGCTGCACCTTCCTCAAAGGAACAGTCTCCCCCATAGACTTTTTGGCCTCGTTCTCCTCCTCCTCTCCTGCTGGCTGGGGGCTTTTCCATGCCTGCTCCTCCAGCTTTGCCTTCCACTCCAAGTAGGATGGACGCCTGGTCTCCAGTCTCAGCTTCTCTGTCAACGCCTTGAGGCTCCTCAGGTGGTCATCAGGAGGAGCAGCACCTCCAGAGTCAGTATCTGTGTTGTCCAGAGCCTCTTCTATTTGGATTTTGGGTAGAGACATCCTCTTTGGAAATTCAACAGCATATGGGTGAGCTGCAAATAGGCAGGGATGGAGGTGGGAAAACCCTCAGGGCTGGACCAGCTCCTGTGATGTGATCAGTGTAGTCCCTTGAAGGACAGCTGCAGTGGAAGTGGCTTCTTCTCAAGCACCTTGCTGGTCGTGGGCAATCACCTAGAAGAAAAGCAGAGGGTTGGTTTCCAGTTTGAGAAGGAGAAACAGCTCTTGCTGCAGCGTGGGGAATGAGGGCTTTGAGAGAGGCACAGTGCCAAGGTGCTCCTGGGGAGTGTTACCTCACTGCAGCTATCTGACTGCTTTTGGGGCAGGAACAGACAGGCTCTGGCTTTTAGGAAAGCTCTGGTTACCTACAACTCCAGTCTTGACTCAAGGGGCCGTGAAAGGGTTGCCAAGGAAGCCAGCACATGTTCACAGATGCCTCTGGAGAGGTATCACACAACCTGTCATCCTCTGGAGGCAGCTGTGGCTGTTGCTGGGGGTCAGGGTGTCTTTGTGAGCTCTTCTGCTGATTTCCTGGCTGACAAGCCTACATCTTTTCAGTTGGGAAAAAAAAAGGTAAAGTAAAACAACCCAAACTTCTCCCAAGAGTTTGAGCCAAAGGGAGAGCTGTAAAAAGTGGCTTCTCTCTCTCTTTTTCTTTTCTTTTTTTTTCTTGCTTTATAAATTTCTGTTTGGATCTAAGTTTGCTAAATCTTAATTTATCTTGGGTCTTAGTTTGCTCGATCTGCAGCCATATGATTCAGTTCCCTCCTGTCCAGCAGGCTCAGGGCAGTAACATGGTCCCTGGCCAAGTGTGGAAGTATCTGGGGTGCTGGAAGGGTTTGGGTTCAGATGCCTGTACTCAGGAAGACTTGGACTTTAACAGTCTCCATCACTGGCCACGTCCAGTCTGCCCACTGGGAATGGCCCCAATTGTCCCCTTGAAAACACACTGGTGGAGGACCAGCAAAAAGAAGCCAGGAGCCATTCCCAGCTTCTGCCACTGTGCCTGGACTCAAGGAATCTGTGCCCAAAGCTGGTCTACCAAACCACGGAACCTGGAGGGACAAAATGCTCCAAGAACTCCACAAGAGTTAAGCTCAGGCAGCTCCTGCATTCGTTTGCCAGTAAGATCAGATAAAGAGACTTTCTCAAGGTCATATGCTCATCTATGGCAGAGCTAGGAATAGATCCAGAGCTCTCATCTACACTCAAAACAAAATACCTTTTTGCCTGCCTGGTAACGTGCCCAGAAAGCCCAGTCAGGATGTAAGCAGCTTTCTAGCTGGATGCACTAAACCACAGCAATACCAGTTACTCAGCCATTCTTTCCTTTGCTGTTTGCACCCACAAAGGCGTGTGCAGCTCTGAAATGCAGACCATAATTATGCCTCTTGAACCTTTTTTAGTAAGAAGATTCGATTTCAAACAAACACCAACGGAGAGCAAGATTTATCCCACAATTGTGTGCTGAAGGAGGAGTTGATAATATACACACAGACAGTCTGGGGGTGGAGAATTAGTCATGTTGTGGTCGTGTTCCTGCTCCTTTTTATGTTAATGAGACTTCTAGGGGGAGAGGGAGCAAACACAGATCTCTCGTGCTTGGAGCAGCAACAGTTTTCCTTTTTCTGTTGAAAAACAGACCAGAAGGAGGGGGGAAGCAGAGCTCTGCCCTGTCACAGAGTCAGGTCCTGAACCAGCTCTTGCAGGGATGCTCTGCAGAGCTGAGGGCCAGTCGATGGATTTCCCTCTTGCCTCCAGCTTCAGCCTCCAGAAATCAATAATGAAAAACACCTAATGACTCTAAAGAACTCAGATCTGAGCTTTTTTGTTGTTGTTTTCTCTCTATTAAGATGGAGATTGCCAAAATCAACAGCCCAATATAGTCTGCTGCAGCTCTGCTACTGGTCATGGTAACTCCAGCAAAGATAATGTTTTAATTGAAAGGTTGATTTTCTGAGTGACCCACCCCCCCCCAAAATCTTCTATCTTGTGTCTTCAGCATATATAAAATCCTCAGAGTAGAAAAGGGTGTTTGAGCCTTGGCTAGATCTTAGGTAGTACTTACAGCATTGGATCATGAACAGCAGTCTGGAGCATCCCCTTTGCCATCCCCAGTTGCCATCCCCCCCTTTCCCATCACTGCCTCCCAGCAGCTGTGGAGGGATTTGAGTTTTCTGCCCTGAAAGCAGCACTGATCCAACCCATCCTTCATCTTCACCCTAGTGCAACACAAAACCTCTCATACACTCTGTAGGGACACCCCCTAAATCAGACATGGCTGATCCCCAGCCTGTCTAAACTCAAAAATGCCAGAAAGGAGTCACATCACCTCACCTCTCATTTCACAGAACCATAGAATGGTTTGGGTGGGAAGGGACCTTTCAAGGTCGTTTAGTCCAACCCCCCTGCACGGAGCAGGGACATCTGCAACTAGAGAAGGTTGCTCAGAGCCCCCCCAGCCTCCCCTGGGATGGTGCCAGGGATGGGGCAGCCACCACCTCTCTGGGCAACCTGGGACAGGCTTCCAACCCCTTCACTGTAAAAACTTTTTTCCTTCTCTCCAGTCTAAATCCAGTCTCTTTTAGTTTCAAACCATCCCCCCTTGTCCTGTGCCAACAGGCCATGCTCAAAACTCTGTCCCCATTTTTCTGACAGGACCCTTGAGGTCCTGAAAGGCCCCAAGAAGGTCACCCCAGAGCTTTCTCTTCTCCAGGCTGAACACCCCCATCTCTCCCAGCCTGGCCTCTCAGCCAGGGGTTCCAGCCCTCACATTTTTGTGACCCTCGTGTTTGTGGGATGTAGATCCCCTGTTTGCAAGCTGTTGCTCTGCAGGTTTGCAGAGGTGTCACCCTATGACCCATGCAGACACTCCTTGATCCTACAAAAGAGCACTGGAGTAAACTGCAAACATCACCAACGAGCTCTACAGGTCCCAGTGGATGAGGAGGCCCCTGATCCTGATCCAACAAGCTGCAGAAACACCGAGGTGGAGAGAGAGAGATGGGGGAGGGTGCCTGGTGTTCACACCCAGTGCTGGGAGAGATGTTTCCTTCTCAGCATTGCCAAAAGACAGGGATGGGGTGGGGACTGTTGGACACACACCACCCCCTCCCCCAGAGGTCTGCAGCAGGTTGTCAAGCTGGGCAGGGAGGAGGAGATGCCTTGTGCAAGGGTGTTGCCATAGCAATGGAGTAAGGGAGGACTCCAGCTGCAGCACGGTGGTGTATGGAAGCTCCAGAGCATCCTCTGGTCAGTGAAGGCACTGAGACCTCAGGCAGCAGAGACACGGAGGCCCCAGGCAGTAGGTGAGGGAAGAGGAGACCCATCCAGGTCATCACTGCATCTCCCTGGAGGTGGTGGTGTCTTTTCAGGGGGGCTGCACATGAATCACTCTTTTCCCCACACCAAAATGACCTCAGTCAGGACAAAAGCCACCTTGTTGGGTGGGCTTTGGTGAGCTCAGGCTCTTCCTCACCCTGGGGTCCCCTGCCACAGCCCCCCCAAGCAGCGTGGCTGAATCATGTTGCTCTGCACAAGACTCCTACCCTGGCTGTCCCACCAACCCAGAGGAGACCCCATTTCCCTGGGTCATGTTAACCAACCCCTTTCTGCATCACAGGAAATCTGCTTCTGCAGAAAATGGATCTGGTTCCCAGATGCTTTTCTCACCTGTCCCAAAGTGACCTTCATCCTTCCTTTCCACACAAAAGGGAGAAGATTCCAGCTGCCTGAAGTTCTGCCTGATCCTGATGCCAGGACTCCCTCCAGGGCAGGGGCTGCTGCTGAAATTGATGCTGTCAGGATCAGATGCCTGAGAATGCTTGAGGCAGGATGGAAGGGTGTCTGCCCATATCAGGCTTGAGGGGTCATGGCAGAGCCCTCAGCTCCCACTGGACAGCCCGTGAAGGCCTCCTGACCACACTCAGATGGGTTGTGAGCTTGACCTTTCTTCCAGGGGCAAGATAGTGACAGTGAAGAGAGCAAGCTGGGCACTAGAAACACAGGCACAGATCCATGTCTGCTGACTCTACCTTCAGTCCTTCTTTCAGGGCTGCCTGTGTTGGCTGTGCCCATTCACCCAGATAGATCTGCCTTCCAGCCCAACACATGGCAAAAGCCCAGGAAGGACTTTCTGTCCCTGGGTTGATCCAGAATGGAGTGCCCTCTTAGGGGCTTGGAGAGGTGGTCACTGAGCTACCTCATACTCAGATATGGGTATAGACCCCAGCCTGTTGGAATCTTAAGATATTTCTGTCCCTTTACTGCCTGGAAGACCCCCTAGACAGCTTGGATGCTAAAGTCAGGAGCAAGGAATCAGCCTCTCTTGCCTTTCAGATGTGGATGTGGTATTCACAGCTATGTGAGGAAAAGAAGAAAGGAGTGGGGCTTTCCAATTGCCTGTGACCTGGAGCAGGGTGAGGGTTACCCTAGCATGTCCTTCTGCTCCAGTGACCTCCAGAAATACCCCTAAACAGAAAGGAAAGAGAAGGACAGAGCAGTGGGGGGGGGTTGCAGAGAACCCACCAGCCTGACAAGGAGGGGAGAAGTGCAGAGATAAGACAGGACCAGTTTGCACTCCCTGCCCTAAGACCCTTCTCCCCTGACTGACCTCCAGCATCACTAGTAGAGTCAGAACCTGCTTCAGAGAATACATTGCTACCTTCCTTCCTGGCTACATCTTGTCTCTCCTGCATCCCCTGCACAAAACCATGCAGGNGGGGGGGGGTTGCAGAGAACCCACCAGCCTGACAAGGAGGGGAGAAGTGCAGAGATAAGACAGGACCAGTTTGCACTCCCTGCCCTAAGACCCTTCTCCCCTGACTGACCTCCAGCATCACTAGTAGAGTCAGAACCTGCTTCAGAGAATACATTGCTACCTTCCTTCCTGGCTACATCTTGTCTCTCCTGCATCCCCTGCACAAAACCATGCAGGCTTCTTGTGAGGAAGCAGGGCTGAGGTTGCTGCCAGCTTCTGATGGACCCCAGCAGCTCCACAACCATCTCAGCTCCCCTTGATCAGCAGATTTCCAGCCATTGTGTGGAAATCCTGCATGAAAATGAGCATTGCCAGATATTTGGCATTCCCACAAACCAGTCTTCCAGAGAATGGGTGGCATTTGCAAAGTGGGAAGCTGGATAGGGTCAGTACTCTCAGCCTATCAGCCAGAAACAGGTAGGATTACTCTTAGAGGGAAAGGGATTATGGAGCAGCAGCAGTAAAGAGAAATTCACATGCTGTTGGCATAGACACCTCATTCACCCCTCATCTTCTGGTAGGGTCTGTTGAGGTGAAGGGAGACAGGGATTATGAGCAAGGGTTGCTTTCCATGCACTGCTCCAGAGTTCTGGGACCTAATCTTGGAGGTGGTGTGTCTAACCCATCCCCAGAGATGCCCCCAAAGGACCTGTGGCTTGGCAGAGCCAGTTCCCTTCCCTTATTTTGCCTGCTGCCACCCCAAGCAGAGCTGCCACTCAGCAAGGAAAGAGCAGAGGGAGCTGGCAGGGACTGTCTGTGCCCGTGCAACCAGGGTAATGCCAAGGGCTGGGGCTCCTTGAGAATGAGCCAGCTCAGGCTGAGAAATGCTCTCTTCCCAGGAGACCAGCCTGGGGAGTTATTTTTCCCTAAATGCAGCATGAAAGGGTGTGTTTTCAGAAAAAGAACAAAACAAAACCAACAAAACCCAAACCGAAAAAAAACCCCACCAAACCAAAAGAAAAAAAAAATCCAACACCAAAACCACCTCTTTCTGACTTTGCTGGGCTTCATTCTGCCCAGCACTGAGCTCACCCCCCTGCAGAGTTGAGCACTGGGGCCAGCTCCCATTCGAGACCCTAAGGCTCCAAGGTAAAGAGATCTGGGGAGGGGGGGTCAGCCCCACTGTGACCCCCTAATCTCCTTTACACGCTCCCTGTCCCATCCAATTACCCTCCTTGGCAATTGCCTGAGCAGCAGAACTACAACCTCAGACCTGCCTCCTCCCAGGGCTGAGCTGCACTTTGTCATTTTATATTATTTAAGGCGAGCTGGTTGCAAACAGACCCAAACTCCCTCTCTCCAGCAAAGCAATGATACTCTGAGTCTGGATTATTAATTTTTTTCCTTTTTTTTTTTTTTTTTCCTTTCCCCTGCAGTATCTCTGCTACATTTTGCAAGCCCCTAATGGCTGCAGAGCTGTTGAGAGCCCAGAGACTGGGAGAAGCTGGATTCCTCCCATTCTCTTTTATTTTTTTACTGTTGTACAGATCTTGCCCCCTCCCTGCAAGTGGCACCACTGCAATGGGCACTGAAAAGCAGAGGAGACCTGAGATGCAAATACCAGCGACAGCCCCAGCATGCAGAAATGATGGCTGGCAGAAAAAAAAAAACCCACAGCAGCCAACACAGGCTTGTTCCCACTGGAAAGTGGGGAGTCCATAGGATCCAGGGGATGAGCAGACAAAGCCAAGGGAAACAGCTGGACACAGCTCCTTGCTGGAAACAAGGCACTTGGTTTTCATCCATTTTACACCCCCCCCCCACCCCCCCATCTCCACTGTGATGCCTGAAGAAGAAAAGCTCCAAAGGGGAGAGCAGCACCGAATAACACCCGGAGCATCACAAGAAAACAGGGAGGGTTCTCCTTGCCCCTGTGCTGGTGCCTGCAATGGGAGAGGTGCCAGCCTGTCTCCCAGGGAGGGTGCAGGTGGCACAACACGGAGGGTGTGGGTGCAGAAGCATGCATTGCACTAGGAGTTAGGGTTTGTACAAGCTCTAGTGCTGGGAGGGCGTGTGGTTTATGATGGTATTATTTTAGCAATTAGCCCTAAGCGGTTATAAAGGGCTCTGAAGAAGTTCTGGGTGATTTTTTTCGTTGGGTTTTGTTGTTTTTTTTTTTCCTCTTCCCCCTCAGCGTTAACATGAGCTGCGAGGGCCAGACCTGAGCAGGTGGAAACCTGCTCTGCTCAGCACACAGTGACTGCTTCAAAAATCAAAGGTAGCTACGCCCTGCGAGGCCACCACGCTTCATCCCATTATGTCTGCACTGCACAAGCTGACAAACCTTTCCAGGGCTTTTGCAAATCCCAGCGAAGGGGCAGAGGGATCAACAGGTGATAGTCCCAAAGCCTGGCCAGACTCTTCTCTGTTACACCTCATCCAGTGAAGAAAAATCCCCCTGAGAGTGGCTAGTACCCCCCCCCCCACACCGCTCCCAACTGAGAGCAAAATCCACAAGCCTCATCATAAAAGAGAACTCAACCCCTGTCCTGATTTCCAGCCCGTCCCAATCAACAGGGTGTCACCACTCCGGGCATCTCCAGGGGATTTCAGCGAGGTAGGGATCATTGTTGGAGGTGGGGGACACACAATGCAAACCCCCAGCCCCACCACCTCGTACCCCGCACTCCACACCCCAGCTCTGAACTTCTCGGTCCCCATCACCCCCACCTGGATGCTCCTCAGGGACCTGGTCCTTGCTGCAACCCCTTTCCACGAGGGATACAAAAGGGGTCCTCTCTAGCACTGGGCATCTCTCCAGCACCGGGCATCCCTCCGACAGCCCCTGCCCGGGGTGGGCATCCCCAGGGTGGCTGCCTGTGTTCCCCCTCCACCCCCATGAACGGCCAAGCCAACACCAGCAACAAACTTACCGGGGAGCGAGTCAGCGGGAGGATTACACGGACATCTTGGCTCCCTCCTGCCGCCTCGGGTCTCCAACTTGGAATTTGCAGAGCAGTGTCACCAGTGCCTTCAGGAGATTGTCTCATCCTCCTCTCTGTCTCGCTTCAGAAATCTCAGTGTGTGTGGTGTTGGGTTTTTTTTTTAATTTAAGGGACTTTTTTTATTTTTTTTCCAGCGGTTGCGTCAGGCTTGTTGCCTGGAGACAGGCGAGCTATTCCAGTTTGAGCTTTTCAGTCCAGATTTCCTCCCTCTCTTTCATTCATACCACCAAGCCCTGAACCTACCTCCCACCAAGCAATAACCCTGGAGAGACCTGAAAGGGAGGAGCTGCACAGCCTGGGTCCTAAACATCCTCCGACTCCGGCACCCAAACGTGGGAGGAGGGGTGACGATGACCTCGGTGTGGGCAACAGGGATGAAGCAGTGATGTCGAAGGCAGAGACCCAAAAGCCTTTGGGCAGGAGATGCCCGGAGAGCTGCTGTACTCCCAAAGGAGCCTGTGGCTCTTCCCGACACAAACTGGGCTGGTTTCCCTGTGGCTCTTCCCGTTGCACGCCATGGAGAGCTACGAGCTCTTCTTGAAGGATGCCTGGGGTCCTCTGGCACCCGGGAGAGCTTTGGGATAACGTTTTCCAGACGCCACAGCTTGCCCAGGGGTCAGAGTGGAGGGGGAGTTTTGCAAGGCTGCATCACCATCGCCCTGGGGTGGGTATCTCTGGGCACCGTGGCTAGTACTGGCTTGCTGGCACCATCCATCCCTGGAGAGAAACCAGCTCAGAAAGCAGCCTTTGCCTGTCTTTTGTACTGGGAAAGCGCCTGTTGCTCCCACATCTCCCCCAGTGGGGCTGCAAACCATTTTAACTCCTTCCAAGGAGAGACTGATAGAGGAATGTGCCCCAGCGGGGCTGATTCGGGGCCAGATGCAAAAGCAAAGGGTTTAGTTCCTTCACCAGGAGCTGAAGATTAACCCCTCGAAGTGTGGGGACAGGTCTCAAAAGCATCCCACGCATCTACCCTCACAGGCAGCTATTGCTCACATCTGGTGCCTCAGGACCAGTAGCCGTGTTTGTGAACCTGGGGGTGCAAAGGGTTAAGCTTTGGCCATCAACACCTAACTACCCAGGCCTCTTCCCACACTCAGCTTTTGTGAGAGGAAAAAAAACCCCTCAACAGCTTGCTTTTTTTTTGCTTTTTTTTTCTACCCTTCCTATCTCCTGCCTAAACCTTCCCTCCTCTCCCCCCACAGGCATCAGAGAGAGATTTACAGCCCTTTCCTGAGTCTGGCATCTCAACAACGGCTTTACAAACCTCACCAAAAGGCTGGGATTTCCCAGCTCCCTTCAAACTCCAGCCAGAACCAGGGTGCCCCAGACCCCCTCCACCCTGTAATTTGGATGCTGTATCTGTACAGCCCCAGCAACACCGATTCAGAGTACAAACTGCATTTTCACACTTCTGGTGCAAATGCTATTTTATTTTATTTTATTTTATTTTATTTTATTTTATTTTATTTTATTTTATTTTATTTTACTTTATTTTATTTTATTTTTATTTATTAATATTTTTGTTTTGCCAACACCCTTTTTTGTCAGGTTTCAGATACCCACATTCAATCTCATCCTGGTGACAATCTCTCGCTGTGCAGCAGGCAGGCACCTAATAATTTCTACCCACCCTACCTGAGGCTGCTGCTGATGGACAGGGACTGGGGAGATGGAAGAGCTGTCCCCTTCATGCTAAAGCCATCTGACACATCTATATCTGCCTTAAAGGTCTTAGCAGCAAATGGGTGGTTCAACACAGACTTGTGGCATCACAGTCATAGAACAGTTTGGGTGGGAAGGGACCTTTAAAGCTCATCTAGTGCAACCCCCTTGCACTGAGCTGGGACATCTGCAACTAGAGCAGGTTGCTCAGAGTCTCAAAAAACCTGACCTGGGATGGTGCCAGGGATGGGGCAGCCACCACCTCTCTGGGCATCCTGGGACAGGGTCTCACCACCTTCACTGTAAACAATTTCTTCCTTCTCTTCAGTCTGAATCTCCCTCTTATAGTTTCAAACACTCACCAATGTCCTATCCCAACAGGCCCTACTCAAAAGTCTGCCCCACCTTTCTTATAGGTCCCCAGAAACCTTTCCTGCAACATTGCTTCAAAACCAACACTTGTTTGTGCTGACAAATCAAACATCTTCAAGGAACAGGCATAGGCAGAGGAGCCTGGTGGCATGGACCCTTTGTAGTGGGACAAGTAATCCCAGGACATGGATCAGGAATGAGGAAGACCAGGGCCCCTTCCTTACCAGATAAGTTGGATTCAGCCACCAGATTTGATAACCAAGAGCATTAATTGTATGGAAATGGTCAGACAGGGTCAGTTGACCTTAGGGCCAGGGACCAAGTCTAGAATGAGTTAGTTTACTAGCAGAGGTGTTGCTACCAAGGATGGACATCTATTTCATTGCAGTAACAGACCACACACTGTCACCCACTCCCTCTTCTGTAAATGTTTATTTTTAATTTAGTTGTGTAATGGATTTCAAATGAGCTGCCATAAGATACTAGTGAAAGGCTGGAGCCAGATTCCCTCTGAGGTCTCTTCATGGGTTTTGAATGTTGTTTTGGTTTTTTTTGGCCTGACTTTTAAAGTTTTCTTCACCCAAAAGGGCTGTGGTGGGGAGCTGCTGAAGAGCAGTGATGCTCCCAGTGACGAGGCTCTAACCACAACCACCTGCAGTAGGCACCTGAGTGTGGTAACTCACATTAAATCTGCACAACACTAACACCATCTGCACCTATGGCTCAGATTTTTTTCTTCTGCTCAAATGAAATGAAGCCTTTCTGTTGCACTCAGATGTAGAAGCTGCCAGTTCCTGGAGTTACATCCCACAGTATCCCTGTGCACAGCATCTTATCCAGAGGCCACCTGAATCCTTGGGAACTCTTAGATCCAAGCTTTGCAAAGCCCAAGCTGAGGATTGCCTGATGATTGCTGAGAAATTGCCTCCAGACTTCCTTGGGAACCCAGATCTCCTGAAATGACAAATGCTGTAAGGTAGATGCCAGATAAATCTCAGCTGGACCTTCTGAGTTGCTGCTGTATCACCTGAAATGGGCAGAAATGGCCATTCCTTTACCATAATCACCATCCCTGGAGGTATTTAAAAGACGTGTAGATGTGCTGCTGAGGGACATGGCTTAGTGGTGCCCTGGCAGTGATGGGTTAACAGTTGGACTTGATGACCTGAAAGGTCTTTTCCTACCAAAATAATTCTATTATTCTATGACAATGGCAGTAATTCAACACAGCTCCGATTTGAACCATCTGCTTCTTGCCCCGACTCCTGGCTTTGGGGAATTTCTCCTTGTAGGTATCCTGGTTTTTTTTGTTGGTCTCGTCTGTTGAGGTGTCTGCACCTGCCACACCTGGGGGTCAGTCAACCTGGAAATGTGGTGGAGGCACCTACAGAGGGCAGCAGGTCTCCAGCTAATGCTGGCCCCTGGTCACCCCAAGGGAACTGATGCAAGCACAGAAGACCTGCAGAGGGTTGTGGTCACCTGACTGCATGTCTCCTTGGGTCACCATGGGAGATGGGACTGGCCTTTTTTAGTTTTGCTTTGTTGTTTAGCCAGGGATATCTTAAATTATATCTTTTTTTTTTTTTTTTTTTCCAGCTGGGATGGCACAAGGTTTCTGAGGAACACAGGGGAAGCAGAGTGTGATGCAGATTCATCACCAATAACTGGGATGTGGCATGGGGAGGAATTGGGATCCTGGGAATCTGGAATAATGTGACAGAGCACTGGGGCTGCTTCACCATAAAATAGGTTCAAACAAGAGGGAAGATGTTTTTTGGATCATATATGGACCATATTGATGAAGACAGTCTTTTTAGTAAGGACTTCTTTGGCAGGACAAGAGGTGACAGCTTTAAACTTTTTTTTGTTTGTTGCCTTGGGGTATTGATGATATTTTCTCTATGGGTTTCTCCCAGGTGAGTCAACATCAAAGACAAAAGCAGAGGACAATTTTGCCTGAAGTCCTATTGAAATCATAGTAGGAGTTTCCAGCATAAATGTTTTTCTCATAGGTTAGAAAAAAAAAAAAGTCTTACACACTTACAAAGTTAGTTCTGCAGTCATTAAATTAAGTTTGTATATAAAGTTAGCAAATTATTCCTCCCTCCAACTCCAAAAAAGTGCCCAATCCTTGCTGAATTGGAAATAATTTCCAAAGAAAATGGAAAAAACAATTCCAAATATGTGAAATGGTTCATTTGTAACAACTTTCTTTTGACAACTTGCTAATTGCTAATCCAAAAACTTGCTAATCCAGTTCATTGCAGCAACACACAGAAGTAAAAAAAATATTTAAATTCTCAGGACTGATATGCTTGGTTTTTTTTCCCACCTCTCTACTTTTCTGGAAAAAAAAGGTTTTAAGTTCCACTTTCACCCTAAATGTTTTGCTTTAAATTAATTTCCAGAACTGCTGGTGAACCAAGAACTGGTTAGGGAAGAGGATGAGATTTAAAGTCCCTTCCAACCTAAACCATTCTATGATTCTATGAAAAATTGTGTTTCTAGTCTTACTTTGTTACGCAGTGAGGCATATTCACTAAAACACATGGAGTGGAGGGATCTTGAAGGGACACAATCTCCTTAAATTTCAGTTAAAATATTCTATGATTATCCTCAACATATTTCTTTGGCTTCCTGAGCCAAGGAAGAGAAGGGTAAGGAAATCCCAACTCAGATGCTTGCTTTAAGTCGAGGTGAATGAAGGAGAGACAAGCTGCAGCATCTCTGTCCTTCTCACCCCACATGGTGCCAGAGTCAGTTACTCATCACTCCCTTGACAACAGCTGGCTGAAATTGCCTGGATTTGTAACTGCTTCTCAGAAAATTTGGTTTCACTGCAACCCTTGCTGGCTTGACAGTCTGGACAATAGCTTCAGCTCAGGGCAAAAAGGGAAAGATGATACCATGGTTTAAGCTTAGATGGTAACTAAGCCCCACCCAGCTGCTCAATCCCTACAGTGAGAAGTGTACAGATCAAAGTGAGAAAATTGGTGGGTTGAGGTAAAGACAGTTTAATAGGTAAAGTAAAAGCTTTAAGAAAAAAAGCAAAAGCTTTAGGAAAAAAAAGCAAAAGCTTTAGGAAAAAAAAGCAAAAGCTTTAGGAAAAAAAACCAAACAAACTAAGGAATTCATCTGCCACATCAACAATTCACATACAGGCAGGCAGGTGTTTGGCCATCTCCAGGGGAGTGAGGCTCCATCACGTGTTATGGTGCTTGGGAAGACAAAACACCATCACTCTGAACATCCCCCCTTCCTTCTTTCCCCAGCTTTATATCCTCAGCATGATAAAGTCTGGAATACTCCTTTGGTCAGCTGTCCCAGCTGTGTCCCCTCCCACCTAGTGGGATGGATGAGGAGCAGAAAAGGCCTTGACTCCATGTAAGCCACTGCTCAGCAGTAAGGAAAACATCCCTGAATTATCAACACCTTATCCAGCACAAATCCCAAACACAGCCTCATACGAGTTACTGTGAGGAAAATTAACTCTACCCCAGTCAAAACCAGAAGGGAAGGGAAAGGGGAAAGGAAAGGAAAGGGAAAGGGAAAGGGAATCATCCATGCAATGAGAATGGCCAGATATATGTTTGACACTTTATTTCTGTAAAGAAAGAGCAAAACATTTTCTAAGGACATAGATGAGAAGAAACTCTCAGCACTGACTCTCAGACTTGTCTGTAGAAGGCATTCCAGCAAAGGCAGGGGAACTGGCACATGTCGTTCACCAGCCTGATGCCAAGCAAATCATTCTGTCAGTGTCTGGATTGGAGACAGCTTTGTTTGCAGGCTGCTGAGACGCCTGCTGTCATTTCCTAATGGCATTTGAATAATCCTTTATTTATGAAGTGTTTTGATCATAATAAGCATTGGGACATCCGTGCTATGGAAAAGAGACCGAGGCTCAACTTTGTATTGCAATGTTTTGGCAGAGAGTCTCACTCTGTGTAAAGCACTGGAAAATGTTACCTCTGTACTGGTCACTGGGGAGGCCACCCCACAGATTTTGGGGTGAGTTGTGGGCCCCTCACTCCCAGAAGACAGTGAGAGGCTGGAGCTCCAGAGGAGACGCCAAGGGCAACAGAGAGTCTCTGGGGCAAAACTCTGGTGAGGAGTGGCTGAGGGACTTGGGGTTGTTGAGCCTGGAGTAAAGGAGGCTCAGGAGAGACCTTCTGGCTCTGCCACAGCTCTCTGACAGCTCCCTTCCCACGCTGCCCAGGGCAGTGGTGGATTTCCCATCCCTGGAGGGGTTTCCAAGCCATGGAGATGTGGTGCTGAGGGATGTGGTTTAGTGGTGCCCTGGTAGTGCTGGGTTAATGGTTGGACTCTTAAAGATCTTTTCCAACCTAAATGATTCTATGTTTCTATGAAATGGCTGCTTCTACAGTAGCATCAGCCACTCCAGTTAGGAACTGCAGAGCAAATGCTGCCCTACAGCTGTCAATAAACCACAGAGGCAGGGACAGAGATGGCAGGGGATTGGTAAGAAAGGCAACACTAAGGTCTTAACATTTGCCATCTCTCCCTTTTGAATGCAGAGATTTTTGTGTGTTTGTTTTGCAAAAATGCTTCAGGGATCTATTTTTTTTTTCTCCCCCTCCCCTCCCTGCTGTTTTTTGCCCTGGTGCAGAGCTCCTGGTTTTTTAGGAATGTAACTACTCAGGGCAGCCACTGCTGAAGCTATCCAGCGAGCCTTTGCCCATGAATAAATCATGGCATTGCCCCTGAAACACTTCAGATGGCAGCCAGGAGAGCTGCACCTGAATTCCTATTGTCTGCTCTCTCCTGCACAACCATTGCAGGACCTGCAGACCAGCTGTGCCTCTTCTGTCCCCTATTGTAGCTTGCACTTTGATGTTTCTTTCTGAAAGCAGCTTGACCCCACTAGGCATCACCCAGGGCTCAAGTATCAAACTGATAAGAGACTATTTAAGTATTTAGAGCTTTGGGAAAAGCTGTTTTCGGAACTCTGCTTATGACTGGCAGAAAGGAGTGTGTTTGCATCAGTCCAGGGAAAGATGATCTGCTGGAGAAGCAGTAAGACAGGAACGTTTGCTGTAGCTGATCTGAAGATATGAAGCTAATGGAAACTGCCAGCTAGTCATGGTTGAGCCAGAATTACAAGAAAGGGTGTTCTGTTGCATGCAGCAACCAAGAACATGCACTGACCAAGGAGCAGCCATGGGCACTCTCTTCTTGTGTTCACAGACTCACAGATTCTCCACCCCCATCATCCCCCCTCCTGTATTATCATTGGGGATTGCCCTGACCCAGGTGCAGGATCTTACACTTGGCCTTGTTAAGCCTCAAGAGTTTTAGATGGGGCCACCTCTCCAGCTTGTCCAGGTCCCTCTGGATGCCATCCTGTCCTCCATGTGTGTCAACTGCACTGAAAACCTGCTGAGGATACACTGGATCCCACTTTTTCCAGTCAACAGAGACTTTCCCCAATTGCCAGGACTTTTCAAATATGACAGAGAGTGTCTTTGCCACTGCATCAGTCAATTTCCTCAGGATTCTGGGGTGCAATCTCAGCAGATTGATATATGTTCAGGTTCCTCAGGTGGTCATGAGCCTCATAGCCTCTTACAGTGGGAGGGACTTTGCTCCCCTTGATCCCTGTCTTGCAGTCCATCCACTCAGGAGGTGTGGGAAGAGAGGTTGCCAGTGAAGGTAAAAAAGTTGTGGAAAGGAGAATGATGGAGCTTCAAAGCATTGCATGGCTGGACACAAAGCTGTGCCCTTTGAGGACAGCAGGCACCAAAACACCTCAGCATAGTGAGATCTGAGCTGATCCCTGCTCACAACAGCTCCAGCTGGGCACTGGGTGCCCAGCCCAGGCAAAGCTTTCTGCAATCCAGCAAGTAGCTAATTGCACTAAATAGGAGCAAGGTGGATCTTACACAGAAGCGATGAGGAGATACCAGGATGTGCTGTCAGCTGTCTCCTGGTACCCTAAATGGCATCAGCAGTCTTGTTGCCAAAAGGCAGCCAGCTCTCTGATGAGATTTTAAGCAGAAACAGAACCTCAAATGGAAAGTGAGTATGGTCTCGGGCACAGTAACATAGATGATTACAAAAGGGGAAACTGCTCAGACTAGAACCTGACTGGTTCTCCTAAAGGTTAAGCTCATACAACAAATATCTCCACCCCTGCTATTGGCCCAAACTTTTCTTAGCTGTGAATGGGCCAATCTAGAAAACTCAGGGACCTGTATTTCTCCTCCCATTCGCAGACCAGTTTCACACCCCGTGGCGCCGGGCGATGATTTTCAGCTCACACCAGCTTGAAGGAGAGTGATCCAGGGCATCATTTGTAGCAGGACGATACTTTTTATAGCCTGGAGAGCCTTTGTGGGTAACAGATCTTCTAAGGTAGACACCGTGCTAACATCAGTGAGCAGTGTGGTTGTACTACCAGCCTTTAATTGCTAACAAACCAGTTCGATTTGTCACTCAGCTGTTGTCGACAGGAAACCACTAACAGCAGCCAACTGACAACACCAAGAAGAATTAGGGTTTCTCTTTCTACATGCTCTAAGGATTAAAACTTATCAAGATGAGCTTATGTTCTTAAATCCGCAGCCTGCAAGGGAATTTTTAACTTTGGTGGACAACTAGGATCGAGAGGGATATGATTTAATCCGAACAAAGGAATCACCAGGTAAGTGCAAATGTTTTTCCAACAATTCTGCTACATCCCTGCTGCCAGTTTAATGCCTGGAGCTCCACTGGACATACCCCCTTAGAGCACATAATGATTTGGCCCGACTGTTTATTGTCTATGGACTGGTGGTAATTAAGCACTTAAAGATTTGGAGTGGGATGTTCAAGGGAATGGGCCATACTGGTGTCGGGGATTGGGGCAGGGTGCATCACTCTCTCTCCTCCTGGAAATATCTCTGTGCTGAAACCAGGCCACTTTCTGAGGTGGAACTGATGCCCTAAGTCAGAAGCTGACCCAACAGGTTTTCTCCTGGGCACAAATCTTTCTGTTAAAAAGTAGATGAAAGCCCTTTAAATAGCAAGGGGTGAGTGAATTTATTCCCACTGAATTCATTGAAGAGGAGAGAGAGCGGAGAAGTTAAAAACTGGGATCCAATTCTGAATTGTGGAGGTGGAAACCTGGATTCTTAGGTTCCAACTCAGCAACCTTTGGGTTGTGTATGATGCAGGTGGGATTTTAATTCCCCTTCAGCCAGGAGACACATTTGAAGCTGAGGATTTTCACTTTCCTTTGCTCCACAGGTGTGTTGAATGGTCTCCTTGGAGGTAATATTTTGTTTTCACCAGCTCCTCCATTCAGGCTGGTAAAACCAGTGTCAGATTAATGGTAGTTGTGGACAAAGCTTTTGGAGTTATAGGAAGGATGGACTTACTGCTTCTCCCCCGTTCACTTCCCATCCCCACATGTGCAGAGTCTACACTAAGTCCATAACTTTCGTTCTTGCTTAAAATTTAAGGTAGAACAAATTTCCACAGCACCATAACTTGGAGCATGGGTATGTCAGAAGCCACCTTGTTTGCTGTGTCACTCTGGAGAGGGAAGAACAGTTGTAGCATCTTGGGTATTTGCATCTCAGACCACCTCAGGTATTTATTGAGGGCTTTGTGGCCAGTGATGCCTGTCAAGGCAAAACTCTTCAAGATGCTTTAGTGACTTGTGAAATTAGGACATTCGTTGCCTGTCTGTCAGGGCTGCTTTGGTATTTAATTGATTAGGGATCTTTAAAAGTGTAAAATCAGGACAAGGTTCATACACTGCACACTGAGCACATGCACGTGGTCCCTGCTCTGGTACTTGCTGAAGAAGAGAAAGCAGATGGAAATAAAGAAGAAGAAGAAAAAAAAGGACAGCTGCAGGGCAGCAAAGGCACCCTCATTAATATGCTCCATTAGTCATTCTGACAAGTTTTAAGTAATTTTTATCAGAAGATTTGAAGGCTGCAGAGTTTGTGATTTCTTGCCCACATTTTGTTTTTTTCTTCCAGACCTCCTGCAGCATTAGCATTATAAAGATGCACAAAAATCTGTGAGAAAAAAAAATAAATTCTGGCCCATTCTGGGCTTCAGCTGCACCTTGAGGGTTATGAAGTCAATAGTTGAATTTCATGATGGAGGAGGAAAGACCCAAGACTTTTAAAAGTCTATTCCAACTCAAAGCATTCTATGATTCTAAGTGAAAATTTTACAAAGGTACTACTGATTTTTCTTTATTGGCTTTTCTGAAGATTTTCCATGTTCTTGCTTAATCAGCAGTGGGGGTTTCTGGCAGGCATTTAGACCCAGAAACTCTTAAATAAGCCCATGATAGTACAGGCTGAGCATCCCACTTCTGCACAGTTTGGGTTGTGCCTCCCTTTCAGGGAAGAACATCAACTCTTATTTCTGCTTTGTGACTTTCCCCTTGGCCGACCTTTCAACCTTTAATCCTCAGTGGCAAATTTATTGTCACATCAGGATCCAAAAAAAAAAAGAAAAGAGGTCTGCAGGCCATATTTAGGTTCAGATGAGGCTTTTTGTCAACTCAGTCAGGTGTGGAAAGAGGTCACCATGGATTTCACAGGGGTCACAGAGCTGTGTTGATCACTTGAGCACACTCTTACTTCATCATAGTCTTCCTTTCCTTCATTCTTTCTATTCTATGTTAAAAAGGCAATTTCCTCACTGCTTTTCCATGGTTGACAAGACTCTGGAGGCAAACAAGTGTTGACTCCATGTGCGTGAGCTCCCCTGTAGTCAGTCATTTCCTGCAGGACCACAAGGTTCAATCATGGGCAAGAATTTAGTGAGAATCTTGGGACTAAACCCTGCTGGAGCCCTTGGCAGCCTTAAAGTTCCCACTCATGGCTTCATATTGTGTGGTCAGGTTTCTCATTGGGTCAGCAACACATGGCAAGATCAGAAGTAACTGAGGGGATTAAAAAGAGGGATGCAATCCCCCCTTTGGCAGAGCTCTTGGCCACAGATTGCAGCATCAAGGTCCTGCTGCTTGTTGTGGAAGAAGTGGCCTCAGCACTGGACATCACTGTGAAACCCAAAAAGGTGTTGCTGTACAAAACAGGATATTCAGGGTCACAGTTATCACTTAAAAATAGATGCTAAGGCACAAAATACGCAGCACAAATGTAAAAGAGACCTCAGGCTGTGCAAGCCACGTGCTTCTCATAGGTCAGTTTTCCACCTTGGGGTTAAACCCATATTAATTCATTTCACTGGCCAGCCAAAAAAATCCAACCAAAAAAAGCCCCAAGACTCAAGACACAGCAGTTCCTTGTGTTGAAATAAAAAATAGGATTCTAA
Source organism: Ceyx cyanopectus (assembly GCA_013401355.1). NCBI lineage: Eukaryota > Metazoa > Chordata > Aves > Coraciiformes > Alcedinidae > Ceyx > Ceyx cyanopectus. Next base: position 35,911 of record VYZU01016476.1, on the reverse strand, counting down.
TAATAATAATTGTTTCCAAGAAAATGTTGCAACTGAGCAGCAGAACAATGTTTCTGTGGTTTTACGGAGCAATTGTGCCTTCATTAATGTTGGTCAGTTTTAATTTGGAAAACATTGTGGGCTTGCCTATTCAAACTTCCAAACTCAATTATAAAAGCCTGAAGGAGAGTTGAGCACAGCTGAGAAAAAGTGTGGAAAGGCTGATCTATGAGGAATTTTTGCAAGAAGGGATGTTGCTTCATTTGCTGGAGCCACTGTGAAGAAGGAAGGAATTAACTTGTTGTCCACCATGGAAAGGACAGGCAGTTGTAGGTCTTTCAGTGAAGGAAATCAGTGCTGATCATTAGGAAGTCATTTTAAGGCTATGAAAACTGGAGGACTGGGGTAGACTAACAGGGAAAAGTGGGAATTTCCACCACTGAAAGCTTTGGAGCACGTTAGGTGTTGTCTCAGATGCAGTGTAGGTCCACCAGATTAATGACCTTCTAGGGGCCAGTCCTACATTTCTGCCACCCTGTGAAATGTATTTGGCTTCTGAAATGTGCACCTCAAAATCTCTCTTCTGCGTTTTCCCCTCTTTATTTATTTACTCACATATTTATGAAATGTTTCTCCGAATCTGACCAAACCTCACTGATCTTTTCTGCTCCTCTGGAAACCATGAAATGTGTTACTGATCAAAAAACAGCGTGCAGGACCCCTTGGGTCCTGTGTGTCAGGCACGTAGGAGACGGAGCAGAAATAGAAAACACATGGTTTGTAAATCAATCCTTTGCTACCTAAAGAGGGGAGAAGAATGAAAAATTATTCAGTTGTCCAAGATGTCTCCTCGGACTTACTGATGGTTGACTCTGCAACACTTGTGGTGGATAAAAGCTGGTTGAAAAAGTTTTTCTTGTATTCTGCTTAAAGGACCTTGTGGCTAAGAGTTAGAAGAGGCAACTGGCCCTGTGTCAAAGTCCTTGGGCTCTGAATTTGTCACATTATGGTGTATCCTCCGTCACAGAAGTTGGTAGTTTCCCCTCTCCTTGGATCTCTGTGCTTCCCTGGGTTATGGTGGCTCATGGTGATGGATCATCAGGTCACACGAGGTTTCCTTATAAGGTACCCCTCTCCTCCATGAAACTTAGGGGTGGGAAAGGAAAACTTTGACAAAATGCTGCAGGCAAAAGAGCCACGGGACTTATTTCAGCCCACCTGGTTGCCTGACCAACACCCAAGCCATGATGCCATCCACATTTATATGAACTGCTAATTGTGAGTGGTTTGGAACCCTGAAAATCTGGGGCAGAACGTCTCAAAGTATGTGTCTGGGAGGATGATTCTTGAGATGTGGGCTTTGAATAGAGGTTAGTTTTGGTGTGTGGAAAAAAATCAAACGTATCAAAAATAGAACCATGGACATTTTTTTGGTTGGAAAAGTCCTTTAAGATCATCAAGTAGAAATGATGATTAACCAGCAAAAAAAGAAGAAAAAAGAAAAAAAAAAAAGGTCACTTTCTCCCTCTGAAAGTCTAGGTGTGTGGCTGTAGGGTCGTCCTGGTGGGCTGTGGATCATCTGAAGGGAGGCTGACACATTTTCTTGATCCCTCTCCACATCCTGTGGAGTGATGGATCCTAGAGGTCTTTGTTATGGGTATGTCTAATAATGGGCATGGACTGGACCTCTGGTCTTACAGGGAACTGAGACAAGACAGCTCATGTAGAGGCCTGCAAAGATACTGGAGAACATCTCGGGGCTGACATATGAAAACAGAGTGGGAACCAACTGCCAGACAGACTCTACTTGGCTGGTTGAGATCACAGCCTGTGCTTTCAGGTTGGAGAAGTGGGGGCAGATGGAGCCCATCTGGAGTGATCTGGGAGCTGCCAATGAGAGTTTCTTTTTAGTGACATTTTTCACATGCTTTCTCAGTGGTCTCCCTCCAGTTGCTTTCAAAGGATATCCCTGGGCTGTTTCTTCATGATTTATGAGTAAGCAAATTGCAGAAGGGCACTCCCTGCCCAGGCTTCTTGACTCTGGATCTCATGGCCGTGAGATGCCTGATGGAAACAGAGGAGACACGAGGCTGAAGGGATGTGCCTCAGGTGACACGCAGGGGCACAACATCTTAGATACCACAAAAACCTCCCTGGGATGCAATAGGCAGACCACACCATATCTAAACCTTTTGTACTTCTTACTTCTGAGCTGCTTGAACCACAGCCATTGCTGGAAGGGTCTCTGCAGCAGCCTGGCTGCAGCTGTTGGGTTTCCCCACTGTCAGCATTGGGAACATGTCTCAAATCAGAAGCAGGTTTCTGTCTGGAGCTGACACGCTATCACTCGGTTTCCTAAGATGACTTGTCGGCCACTAGCTTATTTTTAAGCCTTTGCTACACCTCATGGTATCTCCTCCTTACCTCAGTGGTGGGATGTTAAGCAGCTTTCTAAAAAAAACAGCAACTTCCCTTTTCATAGGAATAGGAAGTGAATGTCTCTTAGCAAAGAGTAATCAGGTACCTCAGATGCACTCTCCCCCAAAAGATGAGCCCCTGCCCTAAAGCTCTCCAGCTAACCCTAAAGCTGTCCTCTCTTTCCCCAGGCCCAGCCTGGCCACCTCCATCTGTCTCCCCTGCTCTCAGCTGGAGGAGAACTGAGCAGGCAAAATGCAAGCTGGGAAGGGAGAAGTTTGACAAATCTGCAAGAGCTTCCTCATTTCTGTATCTCCCTGTGATGCAAATGGCAGGCCTGCCTGCAGCACACCTGGCTGAGGGGTGATGGGTGGATGCCTGTCCTGAATGTCTTCAGTCACCCCATGCTGCTTGCTCTATGCTAGGAAGCATGATGTGAACCCCTCTCCCAAGCACTTGCAGACATCTTCTTAAAGCCCAGGAATTCTTGTAGCCCTCCACATGGTTTTCTTGCTTTGTCAGGGGCACAGAACAGTTGCCAAGCCTGATTTCCATGCCCTGAGGGAGTCTACTGGCGAGGGCACTTCACAACCTCACAGGCTCGTGCATCCTGGAGTAGCTGGTTCCATCACACACAGCCTCGTGTGCTCAACCAGCCTCATCTTGGGTCCTGTGGCTGGTAAAGGTCCTTTGTCTTGACCTCAGCTTAGATCTGCTCCATCAAGCCTTTTCTCCTGCACACAACAGCACCAGTGTGTGGGCGACCTTTAGGTTGTGCATCACGCTTGGTGGATTTCAGCTTTTGTTTGTCCTTCTCAGTGAAAGCAACCGAAGTACAAACTACATGAGGTCATTCCAGCGTCAGGTTGGCTGAGACCAAGAGTCCCTTCCCTCCTGCTGCCCCGTATAGCACAAAAATGATGTCATGCAATTACCCACAGAGGTTAACACGTGGTTTTTGGGGGCCTCGTCTCTGCAACAGCTTAAGCAAATGTGTTGAAAAACACCCTGGAGAAGCCAGATCTTTGCATCAACAGGAGGCCTCAGGATTCTGTAGAAAAAAAAAAAACCAAACTACAACAACAACCTGCTTCTTATACAGCATTTATCTCCTAAGACAGAGGTGTTTCAAGACTCCCTGTTGAACATGCTGAGGCAGAATAAGAAAGTCACTTCCTCAGTCACCCACAAGTCCCTGACCAGGTCTTCATTCGTTAGCCCATGGTGCTATGGTTGAGTAGGTTCATAGAGGGTTGGGACTCTCTGGAACAAGATGAGTTTCATCTGAAAAAGGTCTTTTTTCTTTTTTTTTTTTTTAAATCACAGAAAGATCATTGCAAAGCCAGTTTGTTCAGCTGTTTCCTAACATTTGGGGGTTTGCATAGTGGCAACACAAGCCATTCACAGTCGTGTAGCTGGGTTTAATGGCAGCTGTTAATAGCCTGTGGGTTTCACTGGGTGTCTGGATTTTCTTCGGGTTTCTCACCTTCCTCACTGATATTTTCACTAGTCAGGTTGCATGGGAAGTGCAGCTCCCACCCCCCACCCCTCCAAAAAAAAAAGAGAATTTTTAATATTCAAAATAGAGCAAGCAATCCTTGGAGGAAAGAAAAGAATCAGTTCTGACACAAAGACCTGATTAAAAAAAGAAAGCCCATTAACAGCGTTTGCAAAAATCAGGCTGCTCCTGCAATCTGGGGGTGTAACAGTCAAAGTGATCGGTCCCACGGATGGTATGGACGAGGTGGGAGCCTGAAGCCTCTAAAAGAAATTCCTCAAGGTCCCTCAGCCCCATGGAGCATCTGTCATGGATGGGACCAGTGGTGCGTCCATCCACGGATCGTGTCTCCAGGAGCAGCAGCGTAGGAAGCAGGCAAGTGGATCAGGATTCCTAGGGATCAACCCACCTCTCAGCCACGTTCCCCTGAGGGTGGGGAAAAGCCCAGCACGTTTTTCTCTGTCCTCTTCCTCTCTTCCAACCCTCCACGTGATGCCCCCCTCCCCATGCTCTTTCCCTTCCCCAAGGTCACGGGGTGGAGAGATGATGGGGGCATTACTCAGTGGCTGCTGAGATCCGACCCCGAGGGATGGTTTTTGGGGATGCTCTTTCTTTGGTTTATTGTAAAAGGAGAGGAGGACCTGCCCTGTCCACCCGGGACCTGGGGCAGGGGGAAGAGAGGGGAATATGTGTGGGGAAGACTGGTTGGAGCTGGACAGAGATGTGATGAGCAGGAGAAGGGCTCTGGGATCCAGTAGCTATTTCTGATGTGGCTTTCCAAGAGGCTGGAGGTACTGAGGTGAGGAACTCGGGTTGTAAATATTTCCTTAGAGCTCTTTGCCTCATCTGAGCATGGTTGGGAGGAAGCAGCATTCCCAATGAGACCTGGCTGAAGGAGGTCTCTGAGCACCAGCCTGCCACCAGTTTCATTGCTCTTCTTGGTATGCAGCTAATGGGTCCTACAAAATTCTGTCCTTTAGCTAGGAAAAAGCAGCTGCTGGGATGCAGGGCCCTTTCCAGGGCAGAAATGTGAGTGGCCACACATAGAGGTGTGGAGGAACATCCCATCCATCATGTTCTCAGGGCTTGGAGAGCCAGGACCTCCCCACACCCCTACAGACCACCGTGATGTGTCCTCAAAGTACTGTGAAGTAAAGTATCAGGGATTCTGGCCAACAGAGCATGGCCTGTGCCCACTTCCATGGGACTTATCTGTTAGATAGGAATGACAGAGAGAATTTCATCCTGCTGTGCTCCAGCTCACCCACCCACAAGCCTGGCCCACATCTGTTCTGGGCAGTGGATAGAATTGAGTCGAAATTTGGGTTGAAATTCCAGCAATTCAATTTCGTGGCAAAACCTCTTACACCTGAAGAACCCCAGAGGTACCCAAAGACATATGCCTGCTTCTCCTGTCTCCACCCTCCTCCTACTCCACCCCAGTGCAGCCCACCTCCCTGTGCTGCAGGACCTGAGGCATCCCCAGGAGAAACCCCACCTGGGGGATGAGCTCATGAGGGAAGCATGTTTAAGAGAGGTGGGATAAGCAGTCTGCCTTCCTGCTTTCCTCCCCCATTGGGACCCTGAGCCCTGGCTCTGCTTCCTGGCCAGCAGCCTCTTGCAGCTCAGCCAAGCATCTGCCAGGTTCCAGCAGGGTGCGATGCTCAATGTAAGCAGCCATTTTTTCCTCCAGACAGATGTTTTGATTAATGAATGACCACTCTGGCAACAGGCAGCTGTTTTCTACTGCTGGAGAGAGCAAGAAGTTTTTATTATCTTTTTTTTTTTAATATTTTTTTCCCCCTTGTCAAGAAGCTTTTTGCATCTGCTTAAACTCAGGGTGATGGAAATCTCTGCTCTCCCAATCCCCAGACTCACATGCAGACTTCTCCTCTGGAGTATCCCAGATCTTCAGAAAGGTCTGAAACAGCCAGATTTTCTGCTTGGGTCTGGTTGACCTGCAAAGCATATCCAATGAAAGATGGTAGATTCAGGACAGACTTGAGTTGCAATGAAAACAACAAGCTGGCAAGGACTGCAGCAAGAGATCTCAGAATAAGCCAATGGGCTTCAGACTCCTTTCTGCAACATGTACCCTTCACCAAGGGGTAAATGGCAGGAGCATAGAGCTCCTGGGTTTGTTCTCTGGCTGCCCAGGGCTGAGGGGTTGGACAAAATGACCTTTAAGGGTCTCTTCTTAAGGTTGATCCTGTGATTCTGTGGCATTGCCAACACCAGTTTGACCACACTGGGTGTACTCAGGAGTGGGACCTGCAGCAGCACCAGCATTGGCACCTCACCAGCATTAGTTGGAGAGCGTGGCTGATTCTGGGGGTTGGCCTTCATGCTCCCTCAAAGACCTTTTCCATGGGCCAGAGTGGTTGAAAGAGACCAATCTCCAACGAGGAGCAGGACTGGATGGGATCTGAACATTTCCAGTAGGATATTTTAGTTCTCCAGTAAAGATGTAGCAGGAAAGCCAGATGTCAGTTTACCTCCCCAGCAAAAGCCATGATGCTTTTCTCCTGGGTCTTCATGGGCACTTTCTGCATTGATATAATTCCTCCACATGCAGCCTGGTCCTACTGAGCAGCAGCTTTTGCCTGTAAAACACCCTCCTGATGTTAGTTGGAGACCCAGTGCTGTGTGCATCATCACAGGAGGTCTCACTGCCCTCCTACTTGCTGGGAGGGGTCTTCAGCAAGACTCTGGCCACTGTCCTCTAGGATGGTGGCAATAGCCTCCACCCTCTGCCTCCAAGAGAGACCTTCTGCATGGTCAGTGAAGTTTATAGCACAGCACACTTGTTTGTAGATGTCTTCTAACCACCTCCTAGCAACAAAGCTGATAATCATTCAATAAAAAACAGAAAGAATTTGACCAAACCCTAGAAAAAGTAGAAAACAGCCACAGTAAAAACTGCTTCAGCAGCAAATCTTCATTTCTATTTAAGTAACTGATCTTGACAAGGTCTTCAATAATACTCCAGTTTTGTGTTTTGCAAAGTAATCTGTGGCTGCCGGGTTGGAAAAATGTATTGAAAAGCTATTTTACTGAGAAAGGAAGGAGAATTTAATGCCTCTGGGTTGTGCTTAGAACTGGGGAATTTTAATTTCTTTTTTCTAAACTGAACTTTTTTTGCTCCTCACTGATGCAAAAATGTAAATCTGGCATACTTAAATCATTGTATCCTGGTTCAGTTGACTTCAGCAATTCTTTCTGAAAGGGCGAGGATTTGCAAAGAGAAATTCTGCATTTAAACCCCTTCATAATTGTCTATATCTGCATTTTCAAAGTCATTATTTCAGGATTTTTTAAGTGCCATTTCCTTTTAAAAAGCATTTTCTTAAAATATCATTCTGAAGGTTTAAAATGAAGCTAAATATCTAATCTTGGTGAACCATGAAAACACTTTGTTGGACCCTCCCTATTCATCTGAATGGAAAAGGGGCTTATTTTGTGACTTCACTAGGCTTGGGGACATCTTTGGATCTGCCCTTACAGTGAAACACTATTGGCCTGTTTCGGTCTTAACCCGTTTTTCCATGGCACAGTTTCATGGGGTGAGGCAAATGATGAGCAAAGACTTGAGCTTTTCTGCTAGATTCTGTCTTACTCTTTCCCTGCATCCACCCAGGCGATCCCAAGGCTGTTTCTCTGTTCATCCACATGCCTGGTGCAATAAAGTGATGCATTCACAACAGAAACAGCTTCTGAACTCTCTTGCTCTGGTAGTGGAAATCAGCCAACCACAGTAGATGGTGTGCCCATGGTGCAGGGATGCTTACTGTAAAGATGAGATGGGTAGATATTTGCAGTGCTTGGCTACCCAGGTACCTCCAGCCTACCCTCTGCTCTGCTGCAACAAAAGGAGCATCCAGCATCTCCAGTTTGACACTGTCCTGTTTGCTTCAGCTCAGCCTGGGCACTCAAAACATGACAAGCATAGGGACAAGGCAGGTCTCCAAATACTGTAGTCAAAAACGATTTGTGTCTACCACTATGGACCTTGCTACTCTGCAGTTCCGAGCTCATCTTTATGGGTTGCTGCTGTAGGGTGTGTTCTCCAACCCTCTTTGAAGATGGGTGAGTGATAAGACATTTATAAACTCACAAAATCATAGAACGTTTTGGGTTGGGAGGGACCTTTAAAAGTCATCTAGTGCAACCCCCTGCACTGAGCAGGGACATCTGCAACTAGAGCAGGGTGCTCAGAGCCCCGGTCTGGGGTGGTGCCAGGGGTGGGGCAGCGACCACCTCTCTGGGCAGCCTAGACAGGCTCTCACCACCCTCAGTGTAAGAGTTTCTTCCTCATATCTATTCCAAATCTTCCTCTTTTAGAATGATAGAATAAAAATGGTTTTAGTTTCAAACCATCCTCCCTGTCCATCCCTGTCCCAACAGGCCCTGCTCAAAATTCTGTCCCCATCTTTCTGACAGGACCCCTTGAAGTCCTGAAGGGTCCCAAGAAGGTCTCCTTGGAGCCTTCTCCTCTCCAGGCTGAACACTCCCAACTCTCCCAGCCTGGACTATCAGGAGAGGGGTTTCAGCCCTCCCAGCATTTCTGTGCCCTCCTCTAGTCACCTCCTCTTCTCTCCACCACAAAGACGTTGTCCAAACACTAGCATAAACATCACTGGAGCAGAGCCTTGTGGTAGGATCTTCACAAGATCTCTCCTTGGCCCATAGCAGCAGGAACATCTGTACCTGCACCCAGCTCTCCACAGCCAAAATGTCACTCAGCTGACCCTCTAAAAGTTTCTATAATGACCTTCTTTCATCCTGCAACACAGGTCACACAGCATGTTTTAGAGGTCCTGCACCTCAGTGCTCCTGTGACCTGCACATTTGCCCCTCACACATTCAGAGTTGGATGCTACACAGAGCTCAGCATCCTAGTGCCCGTTGACTTCTTCAACAAAGGTTTTCTTGACTCTCCAAGGAAGATTTCTGCATCAAATATTTTATTGAAAACTGATCAGCAGCTAAGCTGGGCAATTGTTTAGTTAAAACTTCTCAATCATATGGAAAAATACTTCGCTGCCTTAATTATTTTTTTTTTGTTCTGTTCTAGTTTCTGATTGCTTTAAAGGGAACCTGGTTTATAAATATCAAGGTTTTTGAGCTTGACTAAAGGAAACAAACTTCCCCACTCTCAGTTATTAAATATGAACAAACATTTTTAGATGCGAAAAACTGTAGTCGCAAAATTTTCATGCTTTTCTGAGTTACTGTTTTCTCCCCATTTACAAAAGGAAAATTTCATGCTTTTCTGAGTTAGTTTCCTCCCCAGTGCTCTTTTCTACTGAAAAAAAATAAATAAATTTAGAAGGCTGGGACGGCTACTATCCGTCACTTTGACCAATTTATTTATTTTTTTTAAATTATTATTATTGTGAAGCTAATTTTACAAAAAAACCCAAAACATTAACCAAAATCAGAAATGCTACAGAGCAACATATGTTCAACTGAGCCACATTTTTCTTTCCTTTTTTCTTTTTTCTTTTTTCTTTTTTCTTTTTTCTTTTTTCTTT
>VYZU01016476.1:0-26424 GCA_013401355.1 Ceyx cyanopectus | reverse complement strand
TTTTTTTTTTAATAATTAATAATTTACTTTTTTACAAAGCTGAAAACCCCTCCAGCTGTGGTCTGGGATCTCACCAGCAGCTCTCTCTCCCCATCTGGCAACGTTTGTGGTGCTATTTTGGGATTTTGTGTAACACCTGCCCGTGTGAAGGATGGTTCTGTCGGCTGCCAGAGGCTGCAAAGGCAACTTGGAGACCATGGCTTGTGGATTTCGTAGGGACCATTGAACACCCAGAGCTGTGCTAATGTCTTCTGTGCGTGGGTGGGAGCGAGTGATCTTTGTGGGAGATTTTTTGATGCTTCCATTTCCCACCCATTGCGATTCTCTGCATTGCTTTGCACGGATGTGTCTTCGATGCATGAAGGGACAGAGCTCACTTTGTGCAGAGACGTGTTTCCAGTCTCATCACAGTGCAGAAAGGGTTGTGGTGTTCCCATGGATAGTGTGAGGAGATCTACAGGTTAGGGCATAGTCCCTACTCCTGTGTCTGAGGAGTCATGATGGCCACAAACCCCTGATGGGACATGCTGAGGTTGACTTTCCTCAACGCCCTTTTCCACTCTGCCCCACCAACTGCCATCATTGAGATCAACACAAACCCCTAAACGTGCACCCACCATGCTGTAGATGAGACATCAATCCTCTTATAAGATCATCATGGTGACACAACTGGTAGTCAAAGCATACTGCTGACTCCTACTGCATGACATCCTAATGCAAGACATTCTATGATACTATTATTTATTTCCATTTTTTTCTGGTGACTTATAGCATCTCTCTGAACCTCATCTGAATAGTGTGAAGTGCCAGCTCTGTGTCAAAAAAACCCCTATGGGTCTCACAAGGTCCAAGACAATACTGTAGACAGGATGATCCTAGACTCTTGTCCCATCTTGACCCATTGTCCTGCATTCTCACCTTCTCCCACTCATTCTTCATGAATGAGAAGTTTATTTTGTCTGTCAGTGCCTGCCCTGTTCCTCAAGAGCAATATCACTAAAAAATAATTTGTGGTCTTCTTTCCAGGATGGGGTTGCTCGGGAGCAAAAATCAGCTGGTGTCCAGTGAGAAACACGCTTCTGGAAGCAACCCAAAAACCAAGAGTAAACCTCCTCCTGCTCCACCCAAGGTAAGTCTGTAATTTAGTGTCCTTTTGGGATCATCAGTTAGTGTCTGGAGGGATACAGGCAACACTTGTGCATGCCAGCAGGACTTGAACTACTTCTATTTAATAATATTTGTCACTAATTAGTAAATGTCGGTCAAAAGGCAGAAAAAAAAAATATTCCTGACTTCACCCCATGAGCTTCTTAATATGGGGTGAGCTATTCAATCAACCTTTTCTTGTTGTTTTTTTTTCTGGCAAAAAGGATGACATTTCCTCTCTGGGGATATGTTATGAATGTGAATTGTCTGAGTGGGCCAGGGATAATAACTTGTGTGGGCTGTACAGAGGGGCAGGAGACAGGGGGAAAAGGTGCAGAGGCCACTGCATCTCTTGGACACAAGTCCTCCAAGCTGATCCCCGTATCTTATAGACAGAGCTGCTGCCCTCAGCACTCTGCACCCCAAGATGATCATGCTGACTTGCAAATGGCACAAAGATGGGTGATATGCAGGCTAAAACTCATAGCTGCAGACCGCAACGGAAACTTTACCATCAGGGAGGACAACAGGTTCACCAAAGAGGACCTACAGCTAATACGTGCTGGGGTGGGCTGAGAATCAGAAACGTTGTCTGCTGCTCCCTTTGAGTTCATACAGCCTCTCCTTTTATGACCAGAGATCAGTAAGGCACTGGGTCAGGATTTAGGAGACCTTAAATGACAAACTCATCGTTGAAACGTTGCAAATCGTTTTATCTGTTGCTGTACAGAGGACGTGAAGTTGTTTTCTCTTTTCTTGCCTTTGTTAACACTGCATCCAGCAGGCAGCACGAGACATTTTAGGTGCAACTGTCATGTCAAAACCATCTTAAGTCTTGAGCTCTGGGAAGGGAGAGAAATTGCCTACCGTTGCTTTTGATGACAGGTGGAGATGTTGCTCACTCCTTGAATTTCATTTCTGAGTTCTCCCATGGTTAAGAAGTCCATTTTTCATGACAGCAGATGTCAAATTGACCAAGAAGATGTTCTTTACCTAAATTCCTTCTCTCCAGCTCACTGAAGAGAAACTGCTATCAGTGTAAATATAGTATCATCAATCACCTTCTGACACTCACTTTTTTTTTGCCACAGGCACTAAGCTCTCACATGTCAGGGGGAGTCCATATTTCTTTCAGTTAAATCAGAAGAGCAGTGGCTGAGCATCTCTCTCATCCCACACCACAGCTAAGTAGAACTCTAAGGGTGACACAGACAGACAACACTCCATGTTTTTAATTCAGCATCTTTAGTCACTCATTTTGAATTTGTATAAAAATACATTGCAGTGGTCAAACACCCACTATGGTCACTAGGTATATAGAATACCAGGTTGGAAGGGTTCTCAAGGATCATCTAGTCCAACTTTTTACTGTAAAATATATATTTATTTTTTTTAATGAGTTGGCCCAGCTCCCTGTTCAGATGAAGCTTAAAAGTTTCCAGTGTAGGGGACTCCATCACTTCCCTTGGGACATTATCCCAATGTCTAATTGTTCTCATGATGAAAAATTTTCTTTACAGAACTGGTGTTTGAAGTTGGGTAGAGACCAACAGACCCCCCTGGGCCATTTCCAGAATAGTAAACTCTTATCCTACAAAACAAGGTGCTTGTATCCCAGCTGATGCTGAGGAGTTTTCTATGGACAATTGGCCACCCTCAGGGTCTGACCCAAACCAAACTAGGGACCATGTCAATGCATTAAAAGTGTGCTCAGATCAATTGCAACACCATGTTGCTGTTTAATGTGCTAATATAGTCACTGACTCTGGTTTTTTAACATATCCCTGAGCAAAGGATATTCCACGAGCCTTGGGATAATTATGACAATGAGCATCCATGGTTTTCTGCTTCAAATAGTATTGCAGATGTCATTTCTCAATGGGACCATTCATGTCTCACCCCCACTGCTCGGAAATCTGGCATCAGTGAGCTAGAGTTAGACCAGGGTCTAAATGAATGGGCAGCAGATTTATGCTTTTATTCAGCAAGGAAGCCAAGGATTATTCAAGCCAACAGTTAAGACAGCTATGAACACATCGTGACAAAATGTGCTAAAGACATCACAACACATATGGACCCAGATGCAGGAGCTGTTGACTGGTTACAGTGGGCTCTGGATCAGACTCCCACTCGTCTGTGAAGCTGAGAGCAGGTCTTCCTGCAAACAAAGCAAACTAATACACATCTTTTTTTTTTTTTTCTTCCTATTTCTATCAAAGGGCAGACAATTTATCAACATCTCTCATCTAAACCAAGCCTCTGTACAAGGTAAGATTCTTAGCTCAATTTCTGCTTCATTCAGCTTCCCGTGGGGTTTTTCAAGGTGGTGGTCCCCAACAGCAGGTCTTGAGAACAAGTTACCATGTCGCAGGCGTGCGGTTTCTCTATCTTTAGCTTTGGCAGCCCAGGAGTTTATCAGTACATTTTGGAAGATTCAGTTTACATCACTTCTTGTAAGCTGCCAGTTTCCCCGACTCGTCAAGTAAATTAAGGGGGGAAAGCAACCTTTCTTCTGTGGCTGGGCAAAGCCAGATCTGAGATGTCAACTGCGTGAGATTTCTGTCTGCTGCCCTGTCTGCAGCATAACAATTTGGGGATGCTATATCCAGTTAGCTGAAAACTTCAGAGGCAATAGCAGGCATCAGAGAGAACAGAGAGACTACAAAGAGAACGAGAAGAAAGAAAAAAAGTACAAAATAAGGATGCACAGAGCCCCTGCTTGGAGACTATATGTTGGATTCATCCACCTCTGCAATTATCTACGGGTCACAGACAGTGTTTGGTAGATAGATGGTTGCCTTTTAGCAGGAAGCCCTTTGCTGCTTCTGCCTCTGAAGGCAGCTTCTATCTGTTTCTGTCAGAGAAGTTTTGAAGATTAAGGACAGAGAGAATCATAGAATCTTTGAATCGTTTAGGTTGGAAAAGACCTTTAGGATCATCTAGTCCAGCTGTTAACCCAACACTGCCAAATCCACCACTAAAGCATCTCCCTCAGCACCACATCTACATTACCTTAAATACTTCCAGGGATCAGGGGCACTCCACTGCTGCCCTGGGCAGCCTGGACCAGGCCTTGACAACTCTTAGAGGGAATAAATTTTTTATAATATCCAACCTAAATAATTTCCTCTCCTACTTGGGAGAAGAGACCAACCCCCCTGTCTCCAGCCTCCTGTCAGGGAGCTGTTGAGTGTGAGAAGACCTCCCCCAAGCCTCCTTTCCAACAACTCCTGGTCCCTCAGCCACTCCTCACAAGCCTTTTTCTAGACCTCTCACCAGCTTTATTGACTTTCTTTTGACATGCTCCAGCCCTTCAATGTGCTTCTGGAAGTGAAAGGCCCAAAACTGAACCCATTATTAGAGGTGAGAGAAAGAATTGGAGGGAGGCAAAAAAGCAAAGGAAGCTTGGAGGGAAGCAGTTAACAATACACAAAAGTTCCTCATATGGGTGAAATTTTAGGATTAGGGGAGACAGGGAATGAAGGAAAAAAAAAAAGACAGATAAATAAGAATAACAGATCTAGGTCTTCATTGTCTTATGGATGATGATGTATTTGCTGTGGGAAGAGAGGAAATACTCAAACATTAAAGTGTTCTTCAAAACTGATATTTTTTATGGAGATCAAATTGGTGGGAGGTGCAGCTATTCAGCCATGTGAATTCAGGTGCATTTCTGTGGAGGCACCATTTTTTCCAGAAACCACACTTTCTTCTGAAAAAACTGTTTTCATGACAAGTTTCCAAATGGCCATGCTCTCCTACCTCCACAGCTGAGCAGATATCACCAGTTTTTCACAGGGTTTTTATCAACCTTCTCACCCTGGTGAGAAGCACAACAGAAGGAGGCAGCTTTTACTTCTGCTTCATGACAGAAGGCAGAAGTGGAAAGGTGCTAAAAAATGCTGCATTAGCCATTTTCAGCTCTCAAAAATATTAAGTTTTTTTAGGTTCAGTTCCAGTTTTAGAGGAATATACTGATAATCTGTGGATCTTCTTTTTTCTTTTCCTCTACTGTTGCCTAAGTTTCCAGAAATGATGCCATGTCTGACTCCATCCCATGTGGGAAAATGGGCTGATAGGAACCATGCAAGCTACTTGACATATCTGAATGATATCTCATGAAAGAAAGTGATTCAAGTGAATTGGTATAAAAAGCATAAAAGCTGAAATGCTCCTGTAAAAACACTTAAAATGAATTCAGGCAAAATTATTGACTATGGAAGTGTAGCATCCAATATAAAATCACTTCTTTCTGACAGTCTCCTTGAAGTCCTTGGAAGACCCCAAGTAGGTCTCCCTGGAGCCATCTCTTCTTCAGGCTGAAGACCCCCAACTCTCCCAGCCTGGCCTCACAGCAGAGGTGCTTCAACCCTTGGATCATTTCCATGGCCTTCTCTGGCTCTGCTCCATTAGCTCCATGTCTGTCCTGTGTTGAAGACCCCAGAGCTAGATTCTGTACTTCAGGTGTGATCTCAACAAAGCAGAAGGTTCCCTATGCACTCATGATGTCAGTCTAGATCCCTGTGGAGTCAAAACTTACCTTTAATTATGCACCTCTAAGCCCCCAGTCCAGCAAAATCCTGGTCCATGATGGTGGTCCCCAAACAAAACAGCTCCATTGCTACAGTTGCTGCTATTTCTTTGCACTGCATAGATAAGACACAGCAGATAAGTAGAATAACTTTCCCTGACAGCTGCCCACAGCTGGATTGAAGTACTGCTGATTTAAAGAGCTGGTCATTTGTCTTCAGGCCTTAAAATAACCATCAAGTGCACAAAGAATTGGTATCTCTATGAGGTCATTTACTCTGATTGAGGAACTGCAACTTCTTTCACCTCCTCACTTGCTTTTGGCTAAGCAAAATACGAATAGGACGGATGTTCTGAGGCGTGGGAGTTCAGCATGCTCTGGAAATTAAGTCTTTTAAGGCATCTCAAGATTAGCATCAGTGCTCTTAGTCATTTTTATTGTTGTCCCTTGAATATGGATTTGAGTTTGAAAGGAATGCTGTCAGAAGTGTGGTTTAGAGCTTAACTGGGAAAAGGATGGGCTGTTTCTGCTGAAAAGGCTGGATTTTCAATAAGAAATTAATGCTTCTCATCAAAAATTAGCATTGTCAATTAAAAGCAGGAGGAGGAAGAAAGGTGAGAGGGAATTGCCCCAAATGTTCCTAGTTAAAAATGTTTAGTTCTGGTAGGGTTTTATGAGGTAAGCAAAAATTACCTGCAGAAACTTTCACTGTGTCAAAACACAAGGCAAAGAGATATTTGGCAGAAGGCTCCCTCGTAGTGCAAGCCTGGATGTCCCAGGAGACATCTCCTGTGCTGTCACACCTGGTCTTCCTGATCAGCTGGGAGATGCAACAGTCCCAATTCCTAGTCTCCTGCCTCTCCTCCTGCTCTGGTTGCAGATGTCCCTGCTCAGTGCAGGGGGGTTGGACTAGATGACCTTGAAAGGTCCCTCACAACTCAAACCATTCTATGATTCTAACGGTGTTCTTGGTGACAGCAACAATGAGGCCAGTGTGCCAGCAGCATCTGTATGTTTTGAAGGCATCTTTTTTTTTCTAGCACGTTTATCTTGGGGAGCCAGCTTGTGCTGGAATGGAAATCTGGACCCATTTTCAGCAGGAGGAACTCATAGCTCAGTGCACCCAGCCAGCCAATGCATGTGCTGCCAGTTGTCACTTATCCCATGACCATCGTAGCGTGGCTCTAAATCAATTTATGGTCCTCTGGGGGCCCCTGGCACACTCTCAACCTGGCTCCATAGCTATGAGATGGCTGCAAAGACCTTCCATTCATGATGGGGCAGCGGTGGGAAGACTGGTTGAGTAATTTCTATGAAGCCATCAAACTGGCACTCAGCCCGTGCAAACCGAGGTGGTATCTAACTTTCCTGACAAGCGGGTCTGAGCCAAGATGTCTTTGGCTCACAATCAAAGTCCCCAGGCTGCCAGTGTTATCTGCAAAGCAGTCACTCCCAGCAGCCCCGACAGCTTCTCAGCTGTGGAGTCACTCATGACCTAACTTGATCAAATAGGCCAAGAAAGTCTTATCGACTCTGTTTCTCGGTGGGGTGACAGACTCTGAGACAGGAAGAGTCACTTTCATCAAGAGATGACATGTCTTGCTGGTGTGAGCAGAGAGAGCTTTTCTTCTGCCTCAGTGTTTCTCAACACTTATTTTGAGCGGGGGATAAGAGGTGATCATTAATATTTTTTCACCATTTAAAACCGTTTTGTCCTTGTTGTGTTTTTTCTTTCTCCCTCTCACACTTTTTCCCCCCCTTTTTTCCATTTATTTTTACTTACATTGGTTGCTTCAAGATCAAAACTACACTTCCAATGTTTTTTTTCTAGAGTGCACAGAACACGCTGTGCTTGAAAATTTTTACACCTTTGCTTCTATTTTTCAAAGGAAAAGTGTGAGCACTGCTTTATGGAAATGAATATGCACTGCCTGTGGACAAGAGTGTTTGTGGTGGGCACTTTGCAGCAGGTGTATGCCCCAAATCCTTTCATGTCAGAGAAGCTGCATGATAACAACATTCTTGAGGAGTCCACAAAACTTTGGGTGCATTGCTAGTGCCAAACACTTTGAGATCTCTCAAGGGGAAGCCCCCAACCATGCAAGTTATTTTAGGGCTTCAAAGCATTCTCCCTTGTGACTGATCAACCTCTTGCCCATATGTAGGAGAATGTGAGGCTCTGCTGAAACCTCCTGCAGATCTCCAAGTTCCTCCTGACATGCCTGAAGGGAACTGCTCACAACTTCACAAAACTGCATTTCCTCCCACGCTGACCCTCTCCCCTCCCTCCTTTCCAACAAATGTCCAGCAGAGCAGCAGCCAGGCCTTGCACAGACACAAAGCCCAAGTTGCCCCAGAGACACGTTATCTTGGGATGACAAAGGGCCAGTCTGGCTCTCTTGCTGGTGGCATTATTTGAAAAGGTCACACAGAGACTGTGGTTTGACAGTTTGTTTTGAAAAATGCTAATAATAGACCATCCATAGCTCTCAGTGCATTTATTAGGCTGTGTACAAGCAAAAACATTTCTACAGCAAATGGTATCCTTTTTTTTATTTTTCCTTTTTTTCCTTTTTCTTTTCTTTTTTTTCCTTTTTTTCTTTTTCTTTTTTTCTCTTTATTTTTTTCTTGCTTCTATTATTTTTCTCCTTTTCTATTTTTATTTTTTCTTTCTTTTTTCTCCTTTTTTTTCTTTCCTCCTTCTTATTCTTTTTCTTCTTACTTTTTCCCCTTTTCACCATTATGCTTTGGTTTTTATGCATGTCCTGATCTTCTTCATAAAGTTTGAGGTGCCCCAAAATAGCTGCTCATTTCTGCTTCAGTAGCTGCAGAGCACATGTGAGTGGTTGCACAACCTCTTCAAGAGCAGCACCAGCACAACCCAGGCATTCAAAAGTAGCAATTCAAAGAATCACTGAATCATCTTGGTTGAAAAATACCTTTAAGATCATTGAGTCCAATCATTAACCCAGCACTTCCAGGGCACCACTGACCCATGTCCCTCAGCACCACATCTCCACAGGGGGCTTGGAATCCCCTCCAGGGATCATGGGGACTCCACCCCTGCCCTGGGCAGCCTGGGACAGGCCTGGACAATCCTTTTGGGGAAGAAATTCAGCTCCTGCTCATGGATACACACTAGGGGGGGTTGGCATCCTGGCAACACATGTACCTGGCAGCAGCTTTGTGATGCACCAGAGTACTGAAGTTCATTTTGCCATGACAAAATTTAGAAGGAGATCAGGTTCATCAGCTTCTGCCTTTTATATTCCAGCTGAATGGAGCACCCAGGTGCTATAGAGGCCCTGGGTCAAAAGTGGCAGTGTGACTTAGATGTGGTGGTACCTTTGCAAGGAACAGTACATAAAAGGGATGGCAAGATACAGGCTGAGTCAAGAACATCTGGAGAACAAGTTAAATCTGAGAAATGGGCTCAAAGAACAGAAACTGAGAAGACTTTGTACATTTTTCAGTAAAGAAACCCTCATCTTATCGAGTCAAATCCCAGAGCCACCCTAGGAAGAGTTGCTACGGGCATTTTCATTTACCTCCATGTAAAACTCAAGCCAAACACTGACAGGTTATTTATGATCCTTCATATTCCACACAAACCCTTTTTTTCTTGACACACTGGGGTTTGTTGCTGGGGGGGAGGCTGGAGTGCTTTAAAATCACATATGCAGGAAAAACTTTGGTGAATCACCACTAGTCTCTCAGCAGAGGTTGTGGTTGGCAGGAGATCTGGGATGGTGGATAGCTTGGCTTCTGGGCAACAGGACACCCTGTGTGTGAGGAGGGTGAAATGACCCACATGTGCATCATCCTTCTGTCAGAAAACCAGGATTCAGTGGTCTTGCTGCTTCTTTCAGATAACTTGATTGTGATTGCACTGTACGACTTTCCTGCCTCGAGTGACCGTGACCTGCATCTGGTCAAGGGGGAGAAACTCCAAATCCTCTCCAGGTAAGCGACCTGCTGCCAGAGTGGGGTGATCATCAATGGGCATGGTGAGGCTGGGGGAAGAGAGACACCAGTGTGCAGCTCACCAGAGATGAGTCTGTGCCTTAGCTTTGCTTCAGTGTGATTCTGAGTACCCACGAAGTGGAGAAGGTGACACTTCCATGTTTTCCTTGGTTGCAGATACATTGGGATCAGGTAGTGTCCCTGCCTGAATACCACTGTCACCTTCATCACTGCCAGTGCATGTGGGTGCAGAAGTAGCATAAATAACAACAAGAACCTAGCTTCTGTTTCTTATTTCGTGCTGATGGTGCTTTTGCAAAGGATGTGGGTTGGGTGTAGTCAGAGGAAAGGACAGAATCAAGCCAGAGAGGCACATGGTTTCATTTCATCTTCTTCTCAAACTCGTAAGAGAAGATGCTGACAGTCCATCTGCCCAATCCATTGCAGGACAGAGGTGGAGTTGGGTACCCTGGTCATTTGACCTTGCAGGGCTGCTCCACCTTTGAGTCCTGTCAGATGGCCTCCAGAGGTGACATTTCTCACCACAGGCTGATACCCATGGGGCAGAAGAGACTGCTGTGTGGGGATGGTTTTTGGCCATGACTGGTGGCTGAGAGAGAGAGAGAAGAGGAAAGCTATGGTGTATCTGACAGACAAAGGAAGGAGCAGAAAGGAGGAGACTCAGTGGCCCTGTGCAAGAGGCAAAATGAACACATGGTGACCCAGTTTCCCTACTCTCCCTCGGGGCTTATAGCAGAGATTTGGGTCTGTGGTCATTCTGCACTTCCTTTGCATTTGTAGGAAGAGTTTGTCACCTCCAAAAGTCCCTAAAACACCAACAGCCTTCAACCTGATGGTGGTTCGAAAAAATCAGGGGTGACCTGTAGAGTGGACTAAAGAATACTGGACTATTTGCAGTGCTCAAAACCCCAGAAACCACATTGTCCCTGCAGCCTTAGCTTGTCATGAAGCCTCCTTTGGGCACTCACACTTTCCTCTTCTGCTTGCTTTGCAGTGAGGGGGACTGGTGGCTGGCAAAATCCCTCAGCAGTGGGAGGAAAGGCTACATCCCCAGCAACTTCGTCGCAAAAGTGGACAGTTTGGAACAGGAAAAGTAAGTGTGTAACCTTAAGAGCAGTGAACACTGATGCAGTGCCCCATCCTTCAGCAAGCTGAGGGAACAGCTTCACTTGCTAGCAGGAAGATGTCACTGCTGGGCTGGATGGCAAGAGGACTTTCAAGCATCCCCAGGGATGTTGCCCAAAAGTTCAAGCGAAGTTTTAAGCACTGTGCAGAGCAGGGAGGATGAGGTTGCTGTGGGGAAATGGGGCAAAGACTTCTGTCCCATTGATGGCACCCTCCATGGAAAACAAGGATTCTGGGGAAAGAATAGGAAGGTCATGGTTGCACTGGTAAAGTAGCAGTGCCAAGGACCATCCTCTGGCCCCACTAGGACAGTCCACCCACATGCAGAGTGTTGAGCTTCCTCACTCCAAGATGGTGCCTGTATGTAATCTGGGACTAAGGATTGCTCGGGAGAGGGTGTGTTGTTCAGGTCTTGGGTGTACCAGGGACAACAGTGACAGTTCAGTGGAGCAGACAACTGGGTGCCAGTGCCCAGACCCACAGCCTGGCACTGTTCGTTTTATTAGCCCAGATGCAGCCTTTGTGTTTGCAAAGGAGATGGTAAGAAAGGCTTGGACCACAAGGTTTTATTATGCCTGTAATATAAGTAGCAGAAGAAATTGTTTCCATGACTTATTCTTGTCTACGACATTCTCAGAATCATAGAGCATCTGGGGTTAGAAGGTACCTGAAAGGTCATCAGGTCCAACCCCCCTTCACTGAGCAGGGACATCTGCAACTAGACCAGGTTGCTCAGAGCCCCAAACGACCTCCCCTGGGATGGTGCCAGGGATGGGGCAGCCACCGCCTCGCTGGGCAGCCTGGGACAGGCTCTGCCACCCTCACAGTAATTCAACAAACATTTATCAGCACAGAGAAGTGAGATTGAGACATAAATGCTCTTTGTATACAAAGGGTACATTTAAAAGGCTATGGGCACCCTATGCTCAGTCTCCATCCCACGTACCTGCTTTACTTGCAGCCTGCCTGGGCACTGCTCAGATCTTACTCACTTGCCAAGTGAGCTGTGGGTCCCTGCGTGCTTCAGAGGCTGTGGTCTGGCTGAGCTTGCAATTCTCTTCTGTACCTTGTACTGCACATGTTGTCTACTCTCTGTTCTGGCTGAATTGCTGGGCTGTGAAACAAACCCAAAGGGACTGAAATCTGGTGTTAATCTACTGAAAACACTCTACTACTGCCACTTTCCAGCAGATGAGAAACCATTTGCTGATAAAAATAGCCCTCAGTTTCAGACTGTAATGGTAAAAAACAACAACAACAAAAAACAACCAAAACACCCTTATAAAAAATGAAATAAGTGGAAAGAATTTGGTTTTTTAAGAACTTTTTTCAATCAATTTTTTACCTTTTCTGTCTCCCAGGTGGTATTTTAAAACTCTGAGCAGAAAAGATGCTGAACGGCTGCTGTTGTCTCCTGGTAACAAAGTTGGGTCTTTCCTTGTCCGAGAGAGTGAAACCAGCAAAGGTGAGATCCTTAGAGCAATAGCAACTCATTATTGCCACAGCTTGGAAAACCTTCCAGACTTGATCTGAAAGGTTTGGCTGTGTCAGTGTTTCTTGGATCTGACTGGGCAAAACAGCCCTTGCCAGACTCAGCAGGGCTGCAGAAGTGAGCTGGGATTTTGGAGGGTAAAGATTTTCTCATGTTGCTACTCATATGTGCAGCTCAGGCTGTGGTAAGGGTGGCTTTGGTCACCATACTTCAATGCAGGAACACAGATAAGCAGCAGAGACTTTCCAAAACAATGTGTAGGTTTTATATTTTCCTTTTCTCCCTGAGGAAATTCTACTTTTTTTTTTTTTCCTTCTTTATTTATTTTTCTTCTTTTTTTTTTTTGAAAACAAATATTCTTCTGTGCACTCTTGAAGAAGTATTTCTCTTATTTGCAGCAGAAATTTGCAGAAGTTTGGAAAAATTATTCTGGTGAAACATTTTCCCAGAGTAAACATGTTTTTTCTTGATAGACTTTAGCAGGGGAGATTGATGTAAACCAGGACTTTTGGAAGGAGATGTGGATTTCATCCACTTCCCTTCCCTGTGAACATGTCTGGCTTTTGACTCAATGAGGGTGGAAAAGGAAGAGCATTGTGGTCACTTCTCTCCATCAGTGGATATAATTATTAACCATAATACTTAAGTGTGTAATTGAAGCTTTTTTGGTTTGTGCTGTTAACATAATGGTCTGGAAGGTCATCTCATGGGTATTTAATGTAGATTCTTTCATATTTTTCTCTCCTTGCATCCTCTGGGCCAGCAGGTGTGTCTAGAACATGGAAGAAATGATGCTTATGGTGGTCCCATAGTCCTGCTCTGAACCATCTCTGTACAGTAGTTCAGGAAAATAATACTTCAGTCTTGTGCTTTGGTTTTTTTCCTGTGGAATGGTTACAGGAATCTGTCCTTTCCACATGGCAAAAGGTGGTTTGTGTCTTCCTAATAGATCAGCAGAGACTTGGAGCATCCATTTGAAGGGTTATGAGAACTTATTTTCCTTTACTTACTTCCCAAGTGCTTTTACAAGGCCCAGGTCAAACAGTAAGAGTGGGAATAGATGGGCTGGATCCTCCACCTTACAACCAGTTCCTGCTTATTGTAGCTTTTCCTTCCTTTCTAGTCTCTCTTTTCCACCATTCACATGGGAGGTCTCCAAGGCAGTATCTGTTCCTTTCTCCACAGCTACCAGGAAATTAAATAGTACCAGAGCCTGGATACAACAGATGGGTCATCCACAGAGTCTTTGTGCAGGTTTTGTCCTGGTGTTAACAAGAGACCATTCCCAACAGTCAGCTGGAGTGCAGTCAACCTGTTCCAGAGGCTGACAGAGTTTCATGGTGTGGATGTGGCCCTAGGACTAGAAAACAGGTTCTGGCAACGTGTACTTTACTAACAGATGCAGTCTGAGCCCTGGCTGTGTCCCAGACCTGACCATTTCACAACACCTCCAGCACCAGGATGTGACAAATAGGGTCAAACTGGAGTGCTGGTCTTGTACTGGTGTCATATCTGGTGTGCTAAGTGGGTCAACAAGATGCTCAACTTCCTGTAGCCCTCTCCCTCAGCCATCAGACAGGGGTCATGTTAACACTATGGCAGCCTGCACTGGCTTTCCCCCCCTGCCCCAGACCTTAGCTCATCTCCACATATCCCTGCTGAGCTGATGCCAAGTAGGAGATCTACTTTCCATGGGGATTTGCAGCTTTTGGAATTTTAAGGGAACTTTACTCATAAGAGGAGTTCACTAATGTAATGCACCTTGTCACTCACCATGAGATGTCCAGAGAAATGCCATGCAATTAACCTTGCCCTTTGACCCACAGGTTCTCCTTGTTTTCCTCCTCAACCATGTATATTTTCATCTCCTCTGCACACTATCAGCAACATTTAACCTTCAGGGTTGAGCACAGAGTCAAGCTAAGGACAGCAGCCTCTCTAGATGTATGTACTGTAGGGTCATTGTCTTTCATAGAGCCATCTCAGCCACAGTGGGACATATTCTGCACCCTGCCTAAGAGCAGCACCTATTCACAGTCCATCCTAAACAGCACCTCAATTTAAAGATACTGAAGACCTGCAAATCTGGAGTTTTTGCTTTTAGTCAGTATTCTGCAGAGGCCATGAAAGACACATTCAATATCTCAGGAAGATGGGTCTTTGTCCAGACAGTATGGGAAGCAGACCAGCAGTGAAATCCTCAGTAGAGAACTAGCTCTGCTGAAGCTGCTGGAAATAAAGAAATCATCCCCTGAAGTAATAATCATTCTGAAACCTGCAGGAACACACAGCTGTGCTGAGTCACGAATTCCTGGCTCGCAGCAACACAGCAGGAGGGACCTCACATTGCTCAGCCACTGTACCCAGCTGAGCTCCTGGATTTCCCATCAGGAAGGAATTAAGAGCTTTGTGAGACCAGGAAATGTCATGTGTTGGGACTCAGCCTGACATGCAGGCTTCAAAATGCAGATATCACACGTGGCAGTTGCCTGAGCTCCCACTGTAGCCAGGGCAGATTGATTTAGTTGTCAACCCCTGAACTTCTTGGAGTCATAGAATGGTTTGGGTTGCAAGAAACCTTCTAAGATCATCTAGTCCAACCCCCCTACAGTGAATAGGGACACTTTCTACTAGAGTATGTTGCTCAGTGCCCCATCAAACCTGACCTGGAATGTTTCCAGGGATGGGGCTTCCACCACCATGTGCTCCACCAGGGTGTCTGGTTTTGCATCATATCTGTCAAGCCCATGCAGATGTCCCAGAGCATCTCAAGTAGTACCAGACATGCATGTTTAAGTGACTGAATCAGCCCTAGGTATGATGTGAAGTTGAATCTCATCCTTTACTTCTTCTGTTGCTCTTTCCCATACAAAACTTGCCACCCTTTCAACAGAAAGGACCTTAGAGCCCTTGTAGAATGGTTTGGGGATCCCAGAACAGGAAGGTCTAACATCTAGACCTGCCCAGAGCAGGATTTGGTTGTACTCACACTGCTCTGAGCTGGTTGGGAACCTGTGTCTCAACCCAGCTTTGTGCTGGGATGTAATGTAGAACCATAGGACAGGCAAAAATCCCTTGTGCCTGAGGAGCAAGAGCTCCTCTTTGCCATTCTGGCTGTCATCAGGAGAGATTAGGAGTCCTTCCATCTGTCCATCTCCATTTGATATTTTTCATTTGCTGCTGCCACTGTGAGAGAAGAAAGAATTGAAGCTTTTCAGCCCTAGTGCTTTGCCTTTCCACTGCAGCTCTCAAGGGAAGAGACTACGGTGAGTGACAGGGAAAACTCTGCCACACTCCCTCCAGCAAAATGAACTCTGACATGGAATGAAATACAGCCATTAGCTCGAATAACAGGAGAAGTATTAATGCTGGTAGTAGGCAGCTGATAGATTGACCTGGAGGGTGCCCAGAGCTCGTTGAGTCATGTCACCAAAAGACAGACATGTTCATAGGATAGGAAAGTGGATGAAATCCACCTTTCCTGCTCATCAGCCTCCTTCCAAAAGCTCTGGTTTGCATCAATTCCCCCTGCTACAGACTATCTGGGAAAATGCTTCACCAGAAGTTGTTTGTTTTTTTTAATTCCAAAAATTCTGCTAATTTCTTTTGCTCTGCATCACTGGTTTGAAAGATGCAGAAGGGTTCAAAGAGTCAGGGGGGTCTGGAGAGGAGGGCCTATAGGAGGTGTTTTGGGTGCAACAATGCCAACATACAAATCAGGTCCTCTCTCTACTGACTCTTAGTGATGAAACACCAGCTGGTGAGCATTGTATGTTGACAAACTTTCCCCTCACACAGAGGATTAGAGTTTCAGCATCACTCTGGAAGGCCTGCTTATGATCCTACATGACAGATATATACAGTTTTTAACATACATAGCCTCACCTTTTCAAACATTGAAAAAGGCAGCCCATCAACCTGAGTGAAGTATTAGACTTTCAACAGCCCAGCAGGCTTGTAACAGCTTGCTCCAGAAACATGATCCAGGCAAAGGGAGGAAAAACTCACTGTTAAGCTGTGTTGAGATTTACCCTGACATAGGCTGGAAGTTGCTGCTCTGTAGCAACATCTAGTGATGGCTTTGTGCAAAAAAAAACCCAAAAACCAAACACACAACCAAACCAAACAACCCCATGGTTTAGATTATAAAGACATTATAAGGAGAGAATAGAAGGTCGGAATGGTCAATCATTGAGGGGCTCCCTTGAGGTGAAAAGGCAGAAGAATCTAGATTTAATCTCTAGGTCTGGTCTAGCCACAGTTACCTCTTTGTAGGTGAGAATACATTTCATAGAATCATAGAATATCATGTTGGAGAGGACCTCAGGGATCACCTGGTCCAACCATTCTCAGAAAAACCACAGTCTAAGATGTCCCAGTACCCTGTCCAGATTAATTTTTTTAATGTCCATTGTTGGGGACTCCACCACTTCCCTGGGGACATTATTCCAATGGCTGATTGTCCTTGTGAAAAAATTTTCCTCTTGTGTCTAATCAGAATCTCCCCAGGAGTAACTTGTCCCCATTACCCCTCATCTTTTCCATGTGACTCCTGGTCAAAAACAAGTCTCCATCTCCTTTGTATCTGCCCTTAAATACTGGAGCACACTGATAGGGTCTCCCCTAAGCCTTTGCCAAGGCTGAACAAATCCAGTTCTCTCAAACTTTCTTCATATGGCAGCTCTCCAGTCCTTGGATCATCTTTGTGTTCCTTGTCTGGACCCTCTCCAGCCTGTCCACATCATTTTTGTACCCCAGGGATGAAAACTGAATCCAGCATTCTAGGGGTAGCCTGGCAAGCACTGGGCAGAGTGGGATAATGAGTATCTTTGTTGGTGATGCTCTGAATTCCCCTTCTGCACCTCCTTATGTACCTCACAGCTAAACCACTGACCTTCCTACAAGGGTTGTAGGGACAACAGGGACATGGGCACCTTGGAAAGTGTTGAGAAGGGACACAGAGCTTACCTCTCCCTCTAAGCAAAATTCTGTCTGTACTTGCCCTCAGAAGACATCAGCAAAGGCTGGGAGAGGTTTCTGCAGCTGCAGGCAGCCAAGGAAAGAGGAGGCAGCTGATCTCTGAATAGGATGCTACTTGTCCTCACAATTCCTTTTCCTTACTCTCCAGATTCCTATTCCTTGTCCGTGAGGGACAGCAACTCTGCTCATGGGGACATCATCAAACACTACAGGATCCGTGCCTTAGATGATGGGGGTTATTACATCTCCCCCAGGATGACTTTCTCCAGCCTGCCAGAGCTAATCCATCATTACAGCCGTAAGTAGCTTGGCTTCCCTAAAGGGTTTGTCTCCTAGCAGAAGGTGGGGCTGTGGACAGAGGGAAGACAGGTCTACCAGCCACCACCACCACCCTCATAGGCCAGAGGTACTCCTAAAAGCAGAACTTGGGCATCTGTAACCTGGTTTTCATCCTAGGGCATTGTGATGGTGAACTCTGCCCACCTATAACCAGTGAGTATCTCCCATTGGGAGAGTAAAGAGATGAATGCTGAAGGGTTATGAAGGAGGAATGCTTGGGAAGCAGGATTTGGATTAGCTGGGGTGGAGAAGTTGCTCCTCTATGGCTTTCTTTGAGCTTTTTCCTTTCATTGTTTGTGTTCTCGGTGCCTTGATCCCTGTGACTGAAACATTTCTGTCATTTTGGAGGTTTCACAGAATCATAGAATGGTTTGGGTTGAAATTGACCTTAAAGATCATCTAGTTCCAACCTCCCCACTACATATTTCCCATGGCTCGATTCTTGCCTGGCATGTGTAGGTGGAGGAGGAGGTTAGATCTGCCATCCCATTGAACTGTCCTGTGCTTCATCCTCACACAGAGAAAGTGGATGGCCTGTGCCAGCAGCTCACAGCTCCCTGCAAATCCCTGGTTCCCCAGAGACCCTGGGCACAGGATGAATGGGAAATCCCCCGAGAGGCTCTGAAGCTCGTGAGAAAACTTGGCAGTGGGCAGTTTGGGGAAGTGTGGATGGGTAAGTATCATTATCCCCATTCCAGGAGTAAATTAATAAATATATAAATGGAGAAGGTGGAAAAACCACTTTCCCTAAGACAGGGCTAGTCTGGCTGGGGGGATCCTACAGTATAAACCTATATTTATGGGTACACATGCAGCAGTAGATGCCATAGTCCCAGGAGTACCAGAGAGGTTGTGTTTGCACAGATCAGTGTCTGAGCATGGGTTTCATAGCCTAGATGCATGCAAGAGGTGTTGAGGTATCAACATAATCATCTCCTGAGATATGCTCTTGTTCTCCCTGGGAATTCTGGGCATGGCTGTGGGAACCTAAGCTACACACAGCAGAGTACCTGAGTGACACTATCCCTCTTTTTCTCATTCCCTTTCACCTTCCTGCCCACTGCTAATCAGTGGGAGAGGAAGCAGAGTGAGTTCAGCTTCCTTTGCTGTCCTCTTTGTGGTTGCCTGTTGCCTTGGCAATTGAGATTGTGGATAGGACCAGACTGAGTCTACATCCTGACTGCAGTCCTGGCTTTTTCGATGGTGTTTGGATTATTTGAGAACTCAGATGGTGGGTTGCCCTGGGAGTTTCACCCTGTCAGAGCTGGGCACACTGTGTGAGGTTGGGTTGACATGTTGGTGTCCACCACCCACAGCAGGGATGATCCCTGATGAAGCCACAAGGATTGACAGTTGTGCCATATGTCTTCCTTCTCCTCTCACTGAGATTTATTGTGTATTTCTTTCTGAGAAATCGAAAGCTGTTGATGTGATTGGCTATTCCCTGATCCAAAAGCCCTTTTGCTCCTTCTTGCCTGGCCTGACAGAGCCCATAGAGAGGCAGAAAATCCTCAATGCATCATTCTCTCTCTGCAGGCTATTACAAGAACAACATTAAGGTGGCTGTGAAGACCATGAAGGAGGGCAGCATGGATCCTGATGCCTTCTTGGCAGAGGCAAACTTGATGAAGAGGCTCCAGCATAACAAACTGGTCCGGCTGTATGCTGTAGTCACAAAGCAGCCAATCTACATTGTGACAGAGTACATGGCCAATGGTAAAGAGCCTCCTTGAGTCTTTTGTTGGGGTTCTGCAAAATTAAGTCAAGAAGCTGGTTGGTACTCTCATGTATAATAGGTTTGGGGGGGATGTTGTAACCAATCTGTAAGCAGGACTAAGTGATGCAGAAGTTTTTCTTTTATTAGAAGTGACTTTCTGGGTGATTAAATTCTGCCTCTTGTGCTCTGATATGTCAAAAGCCACTTCTCAAGATGATAAATTTGAGGAGTATGTAAAATTCTCATCCCCACTGTTCCTACTGCATGTTGTTTCAGGTTTTTACTCCCCTCATGGTGAAACTGTCCCTTCTTTTGCACTTCTTTTCTATAAGGCTTTAAGGGATGAATGTCCAGCAATTTGCAAAGGTCTGTGTGAAACAGAGAGGGGAAATAAGCTGTGTTTGGGAACCTTCTGAGTGAAAGATGCTCCAGGGGACACCCATTGTGGTTCATTCAATTTTCTCTAGGATGCAGGCAGATTTATCATAGAATAGAATCTTAAAAAGTTTGAGTTGGGAGGGTTGAATAGTCCAACCCCCCACTGAGCAGGGACAGCTGCAACCAGAGCAGGTTGCTCAGAGCCCCAAACAACCTCACCTGGAAAGGTTCCAGGGATGGGGCATCAACCACCTCTCTGGGTAACCTTGGCCAGTGTTTTACCAGGCTGAATACCTCCAACTCTCCCAGCCTGACCTCCCAGCACAGGGGATCCAGCCCTCCTAGCATTGCTGGGTCCTGCTCCAACAGCTCCCTGGCTCTGCTGTGCTGAGGATTCCAGAGCTGGACCCAGCCCTGCAGGGGGGGTCTCCCCAGAGCCCTGGGAGCAGAGGGGCAGGATCCCCCCTCCCCTGCTGCCCACGCTGCTGGGGGTGAAGCCCAGGGTGCCAGTGGCTGCTGGGTGCCAGCACACAGGGCTGGCTCAGCTCCAACTCCTCCCCCCCAGCACCCCCAAGTCCTTCTCTTCAGGGCTCTCTCCAGCCCTTCACCCCCAGCCTGGGTTGACACTGGGGCATATCAATACAGAGAAAGTCACACTGAGTTTGTTGCATGCATTCCAAGAAGCACTGGGGAAGGCAAACTTAGAGTCTCCCTCAGAAGAGTTGCAGCCATCTCTCCTCTTTTGCAGGCTGTTTGCTGGATTACTTGAAGACAGAAGAAGGAAGCCAGCTGTGTCTCCCAAAACTCATAGATATGTCTGCTCAGGTTAGTGAACAGCCTCTGGATCACAGACTCAAGACTAGGACTTGTTACTGCTTCAGTGAAATTCTTGCAAGTCTGTAAGGTTTCATGGAGCAAAACAGCACCTCCTGGTGTGCTCTCCGAGGGTTTTTGTCTCTCAGCCCTCTCGTGTTGATGTGCATGTCAGCTCAGCAATGCTCTGATGTCCTTAAGGCAGCCTCTGGGGAACTTAGTCCAGTGCTAGAGAACTGGGGTTTGGGTTTGGGATTTTTTAGGTTTGGTTTTATTTTTATTTTCTGGCTTATTAACAGGAAAGAAATTTCTTTCATTTTTTACTGAAAAGGATGAAAAAGCTCAACAAAGAGACTTGCAATGTAAAATACACATTGGCTTTCAGCAGTGCTTCCCTTCTGAGGATTATGCATAAAGGACCCTCAAATTTGGGAATATCGTTCCTTATGAGAACAAACCTTCACCTCTTGTGGAGTTGTTTCCCTCTAAGGATCCCCAGGCTGTAAATGTTAATAGCTGCAGCTGCACCATAAGGTTTCAGTCCATAAGTTCATCTAAACTGAAACAGGTCAAAGTTAGGGAAACCACAGCAAAAGCAGCAGCATCTTGGCAGCAAGTTGTACGTGAAGGATGAGATTGGCAAAAATCACTCTTCTCTGGTCATAGCCAGCTGTTGACAGAGTTGGGCTCTGTCAGCAATTTTCCAATTTTTGAAATATTGGAAAACCAAAACTAAATATGAAGCATCGGTGCTATGGCTCAATTAATAGAGTTCTAGACTCACAGAATGGTTTAGGTTGGGAGGGACCTTTAGTCATCTAGTGCAACCCCTGAGCAGTGAGCAGGGACATCTGCAACTAGGACAGATTAGAATACAGATGATTTGATGTGCAGGTCTAGGATTTGCTAATAAGATAACTTGGCCTCTCTGGGTCAAAGTGAACCTGAGCAAATACTCTGTAGAGTCTGGCCACTTTTTTCCAGCCATCACACAAAGTTATAATGTACTAAAACCTTGAGAATCTCAAAATTTGAGCAAATGTTATATATTAACAAAATATGTTTCCTTCCTGCTTTAGCCAGAATGAAAATATTCAAATTCTTTAAAGCTCCACCCATCATTTTTGTTTTCTTCTGCACCTCTCAGAAGAGTACTGAGGAATATGTTTCAGTGCCTCCCCTCTTCACTACTCATAAATCTGCTCTGTGTGCAGCTTTATCAATGTTGTCTGTGAAAGGTTATGGGGCCAGCTGCAGCCCCCAGGTTTAGTACCTTTCCCTTAATATCTTCTTTCCCTCCTCCTTAACTCCCCACTTCCCTCCCTCCCTTTTTCATTCTCTCATCCCCAGCTCTGAGGCAGGGACAGAAGAAGCTGCACCTGTTCATCTGTTTATTTATAAATACATCATCACTTGCATTGAGCACGTGGAATAATAAAGCATTTCCAGGCAGATGTGTGGAAACATCTGGGAGGATGGTGGTGATCTTGTTGGTACCAAGCATGAAGGTAGAATAGGACTGATAATACACTGGCTGGAGGAAGCCCTGGGAGAAGCCCATCCTGGGGCAACTTTTTTCACCCAAAGCTCCTCTATGAGTTGATGGTTGAAGACGTGACCATGATGACATGGCATGGCCTGAGCTGGCCAGAAACCCTCCCACTACAACATCACTAGGGTGGAGGCACTGCACATGGATGTCACATCTCCATGGGCACCTGGCAACTCTCATTCAAGCTGCACACCCCTCTTTCATCCCTGCTTACAGAACCAGGACACAGAATAATAATACAGAACCTGATCTAGTGGGAGGTGTCCCTGATATTGGCAAGGGGGTTGGAACTGGATGATTTCTAACATCCCTTCCAACCCTGACGATGCTATGATAGTTGAAGACAGCCCAAACCCACACACCCCAGCAAGATAATAACCCATAGAAGCCACTCACAGCACGTGGGTGGGGTAGGAAGGATTTTGCCCATCCCTCAAGGCACGGACATCAATCAGTAGGACAGATTTCATGGTCCCCCTCCCACCCAGACACAACATGCCAAAGGGCAGGGATTCAAACCCTCACTGGGTAGCTCTGGGAGGAGGATGATGAGGAGGAAAAGGGCAGTCTTGATCTATTTTGCAATCAGTTCATCTGCCACGTTGGGATGATATAACAGCCCAACAGGCACCCAACCCTCTTGAGTGCAATTTTGGATCCAATAGCATCCGGCAGAGCTAAAATTAGAAACTTCTGGGCCAATGCTCTTCGTCCTGTGGTCAGTTTTGAGGGCACATGCTCAAGAGCACTCTGGGCTGGAAGGGGCCTGTCGCTGGGTACTATCTCATTAACATCAGGACAGGAAATTACATCAATTCTTCCATTTTCCACTGCAGAAAACAGCACTTGTGCTGAAGGGATGTTGACACAGGTTAAAAAAGCAGCATTGGAAAATATGTGTTAGTATCCTGTTTAAAACCACATGTAAAGCGAGATGCTGATGTGAATCTGTGTGGAGTGGAAAATTGCTCTGCCCTCACCCACAGGCATGTAAAAGCTTTAATAGGAGCTAACCATTATTAGCAGGGGTTTCATGAATCCACTCACCCTTCTGATAAATGCCTGATCCAAATCTGAGACTCAACTCATAGACCAACCCTGTAATCTCTTTTTTTCTGTACCGCCCAGCACCCAGCAATCAGATTGCTGAGATAATTTATAGAGGCTCATCAGCCACCAGGCACTTCCCCAGGGCTGCTCCCTTCTCCAAGGTGATAAAAGTTACAAGATGATCCTGGGAGCAAGAACCTCCCAAGATAAAACTTGGAGATGGTCAAAGAAGTCAGTGAAGGCCCCAGGACAAGGGATTTTCTCAGGGACATGCTCTCTATCCCAGTCATATTTCTATGGATATCTCTCTCAGTCTTCTATTATAATTCATCCTGTAGGTATCAGAAGGGATAATTCAGTATCCTAGGTCCTAGTCTGGATCCAGCACAGTGAAAGAAAACATCAGACTCAGTTTTATTGTAGAGGGATCTCCAGGGGTCTCCTCCCCATCCCAAAGCAGACCTGTGAGGGAGAAGACAGCAGGTTGTTGAAAAACATAATTGCCATCCTACATTTGATTTTCCTGCTGTTACTAAGGGATGGATGAGTTATATAAATTGGTTTGTTTGGGGTTTTTTTTGTGTTTTTTTGTTTGTTTGTTTGTTTGTTTTTCTTTTTTTATTATTTATTTCACGTATTTTATCTGGAGTGCTTGTGATTAAAATCCCAGCTAGAGAGGAGAGTCTTGTGGCAGAAACTGTGACTCCAGTGATGTGGTTTCAGCTTTGCTTCAACTTTTTGCATCTTGCTGCAGACACGACTCATGGCTGTAGCTTCTGAGCAAAACAGAGAGTGA
The DNA here is from genome assembly GCA_013401355.1 of Ceyx cyanopectus. NCBI lineage: Eukaryota > Metazoa > Chordata > Aves > Coraciiformes > Alcedinidae > Ceyx > Ceyx cyanopectus. The sequence continues at coordinate 2,521 of VYZU01016476.1, read as the reverse complement.
TGTTTCTGTTCTGCTTGACTTGTCAGCTTAAAGCTTTTGGTGGCCAGGTGTAGAGCTGAACATATGCACACATACATGAGCAGTATCTGTTTATCTACATATGCATCCATCTGTGGATCTGTCCACCCATCCATCCATGTATTATAGAATCATAGGATGGTTTGGGTTGGAAAGGACTTTTAAAGCTCATCTGGTCCAACCCCTGTTCACTAAGCAGGGCCATCTGCAACTAGAGCAGGTTACTCAGAGCCCCAGCCAACCTCACCTGGAATGTTTCCATCCTGCATGCTCCCTTGCACATGGAGGCATGTGAGCAACCCCCTGCTCATGCTGTGCTTTTTGTAAAGGTGGCAAGATGCAGCCAAGTGAACTTCTTGTCTTGGGGAAGTGACTGATGAAGATGGGCTCTTCCTCCTCTCCTAGGTGGCAGAGGGAATGGCGTACATTGAGCGCATGAACTCCATCCACCGTGACTTGAGAGCTGCCAATGTCCTCGTCTCAGAGACCCTCTGCTGCAAAATTGCTGATTTTGGCCTGGCCAGGATCATTGAGAACGAATACTTGGCACAAGAAGGTGGGTGTTACTCCCAGCATTGCCTCACCAACACATTTCCATCATCTCTGATCCTCCTGCCGTGCAGAGGTGACAACACAGGGTCGTGTATCCAAGGGCTGAGACCAGGCACAGGGCACCACTGGCAATGGCATGAGACCAGAGGCACCATTGCTGCCATTGTCAGCATCCAGGCAGCAGGCAGAGCAAGCAAGAGATCCAAATATTGGGTCCTAGGAGAGGCAGGAGCTCTTCAGGACAATAAAGAGCAGGTTTGGTTTGCAGAGGGAAACAGGAAAAATGTCTTTTGGCATCGTTCAAAGGAGTCCTGCTGAATCTCAGGTTGTGTTTCTGAACAGGAGTAAAAACTGCTGTGAGGGTGTCAGAGCCTTTCCCAGGCTGCCCAGAGAGGCTGTGGAGTCTCCTGCTCTGAAGAGATTCCAAACCCTCCTGTACATGATCCTGGACCCCCAGCTCTGGGTGGCCCTGCTGAAGCAGGTGGGTTGGATGAGATGATCTCCAGAGTTTCCTTCCAACATGCTGGGATTTTATGATTCTGTGTGTTACTGGAGAAATTTGAGCTCTACTATGAACCCTGCTGCCTGTGCCTACATGTTCACAGTGAGTCAGTTGTAAGGGAAGGAAATAGCAGTGTAACTCATGCTGCAGAGGTTGAGCTGGAGCCACAGATTTGGACCTAATGGTAGTTTCCAGATGTCCCAGGCAAACCAAGATCAGACCAGATTGGTGCCCTCCATAACAGCAGAACAAATCATGAGAGAATGTTTGCAGCTTGGCAGGAGTTTCTCATGGGAACAGAGTAGCTTGAGAGCATCTGAAACAAAACAAACAAAAAAAACCACACAAAACTTAGTATTTCCCATGTTGATGTGAATTCTCCGTGTGAGTCTACCCACAAAGCCAAGCCCTTTGCTGGGATTGAGTATCTGAACTGGTGGTGGACAAAGACCATGACCATGAGAGGTGACCAACAACTGTCTACAGCCAGTTCTCAACAGGGTTAAGTCAGATTCCCCTAGCAGCAGCTTTTTCTCTGTACTTTCTCCATACCTACCTCTGAGGTCAGTTACGAGATTGTGTCATTCAGGTTGCAAAGAGGCTTGAGAAAGCATCACGGAAACAACCAGAAATGACTCAAATAAGATCATTAAGTTTGTCATAACTGGCACTTACCAGAAGATTTTTCCAGTTTTGAAAGCCTGTCTTCCTCTGGAGTTGGGATGAAGTTAATATTCCCCATAAAAACATGGACTCTGGGGAAAGGAAATTGAATAGATTATTTTATTATTATAAAATAGGAACATTTTCTTTTAATTTGCTGTCCCAAAACACTTTATGATACATTTTTATACCCATTTCAACATGTAAAATTATTTCAAAGTAGTAAAAGCTCACAAGCATCATTTGTGAAGTGTCAACAAAGGGGGACTGTGAGTTTGCTGCCATTTTTTTAAAGTACTTTTTATCCTTAAGAGAAGTTTCTGGTGAAATCAGTGTTACCTCTGTCAACACACCCAAAGGAGCTGCATTTCCAGTGGAAAACGGTTCCTATCAGCATTTTTTTTTTCCAGCTGCTTTAATCTGAAATAACAGCTGCCCCTCTATCTGCTCTGAACAATTTTCACTTCACAGATTGCCTTTCCGAGCCTCGTCCATCTGCTTGTCACAACACGATGTCCAAGAACAAAGGCACTTACCTCACCCATCTCATTTAGGTTTTTGGTCCTGAAAGGATATATAGAAATAAAAATACAGTTTCCTCTGCAGTTGTTAACACAGTCAGTTCCAACTGAGTGAGGTGTTTTGAGGGTTTGGGGTTTTTTTTTTTAGCCTTAGCTAAACTGAAATGGTCATCTTATGGTCACTGCTGTCCACAGCATGCAAAACAAGAGTCACAGAATCAATGAATGGTTGGAGTTCAAATGGACATTTAAAAGTCATCTAGTC
>VYZU01016475.1:0-14595 GCA_013401355.1 Ceyx cyanopectus | reverse complement strand
ATCTTCCCCCCCCCTCCCCCCACCAGCACACGCCGTGCAAGGGAGGATGACGAGGTCCCTTTTGTTCCCGTGGCTGGGTGGGAGGTGGCATGAAGTCTGCTCTGTGTGCTCTGTGCTGTGAGCTGGCAGGCTGCTCCCAAGTTTTTGGGAGGGGGCATGATGGGGGGCTGGAGGATCCATCCTCTTTTAGCTTCCCAGAAGGGCTCGGAGCAGGTTCCCCCACACCTGCCTTACCTTTGGAAGTTAGGCACAATTTATTGCATCTGTTCCCATGGTTTTTGTGAAGTTTAATCTGACAAGAAGAGTGCTATATCTGCTCAGGGTGTTGTTTGCAGCTGCAGGTGCCCAATTTACCTTATCTCCCTCTGCAGATGTGCCTTACCCCCCACTCGAGCCAGACTGGGAGGAGAACCAGCTGAAATGGTGCTTCCCAGCCCAGTCTCTTGCAAATGCTACAACCCCTTCTCTGGCCCACCAGTGAGAGGGGAGGTTGGATGCAAAAGCAAGGGGCAGCACAGCATCCCCCATGCTTCTGTGGCTCTCAGGAGTCCTGGAAGCTGTCTGATGCAAAGGAGGATGATCCCAGACAAAGAAGGAAGTGGCAGAGCATGTGTGCTGGCCATGGTGGCCACTGCAAGCAGAAAATGTGGAAAAAATAAGTGGAAGGGGAAGCTGAAGCTGGGCATCCACAGTGCTCCATCTAGAATAGAGCCAGGAAAATGTAGGAATTGTGAAGGGAAAAGATGTGATGAGAAACTTTGGAGGAGTTCCTAGCAGTGAGGAGGAGGATCTGTTTTTTGGCATTTGAAAGAAAAAAAGGGGGGGTGGAGAAGAAAAAAGCTCTTTGCAATGCAATTGGATTTGGAAAAGCAGAGCGTGCGGTGGTGTTATCTGTGGAGAAGGGGTGATGCTGAATGCGTGTGGATATGCCTCTGTTCCTGCTGTGGCCAAGGGTCCCATCCACGCTGTTTGGGAAGCGTGGGTGGCGTGGGGCAGGCAGGGTCCCCAGCTCCTGCCCTGGGGCTGGAGAGGGGTGAGGAGCAGCTCCCTGGGTCACTCTCTGCGTCGGCGCAGGGAGGTCAGCGGCTCTCCAGGCTGGGCTTTCTGAGAAGCAGTCGATGAAGGTTTTGTAGGAGGCTGTGTAATGATTGGCCTTACAGGAATGGCTCTATTAAAGCACAGAGCCAGCACAGCTTGCCTTGGGGTCAAGCTGTATTGCAGATGATATCTTTGCTGTTTGGAAAGTTACATTTTTCTTTGGACAGAAAGTCTCAGGCTCTGCCTTGCCACAGCCCTGGGTCGCCACTTTGTGTTTCCCCACGGGGCATCTTCTCTCCCTAGGCCACGATGAGCACCTGCCCAGCTTTGGGTCTGCCTGCTGATGCCTAGGGGGTGTCACCACATCTCTCTGCACCTGGAGAGAGCCCCTTGGCCACAGCTCTTTGAAATCCCTCAGTGCCACGCAGATGAATCCTCACCTAATTGCTTTTAAAATTCCCCGTTGCCATGGCAACGCACCAAGCGTGATGCACTCAAGTGTTGTCTCTCCACTCCCGGGTCTTGTATTGCCACCAGAAAGCTGTGTGTGTACCTCTGTATGTACACGTGCTTTATTCCAGCTTTCAAAGGTGGTTTATAATCCCCTTGGAGCGTGAGCAGCATCTCTCCTGATCTGGTGAAGGGTTTACTTAAAAGGTCTGATAATAAGGTTAAGGAAAGGCCAGCAGCCACTCACACTGCTGCTGAGCATTTTGAGAGCTAAATTTAGCCCCTTGAGTCATTACTGAGTCAGCAAATTGGGGCAAGAAATCTCATTTTCTCCTTTCTTTTTTTTTCAACTGCCCAGCACCCAAGGCAGGCTCCAGGTTGACTTGGTTTCTGTCCTGATCCAGCTCGTTACCTGCCCATGATGCTTTCCCCTGGAGCATCCAGAAGCAGTGAGAGCTCCTTTCTCTGGTGCCTGCCACGGTGAGTGGCCCCTCCACAGGCCAGCAGCATCATCTCCCATCACTTGTGCTCTGTCTGGCTAGCCCTGTGTCCTGCTGGGTGAGCTCTGCTCAAAGCTGGAGGCAGGCAGAGCTGCTTGGAAGCATGGCCACGAGCCAAGGTCCATCCAGATGCTGTTCCTCCAGCAGGGCACCTGGGAATGCTGCAGCATGGCCAGTAGCAACAGAAAAGCTCTGAAAAAAACACCCCACGTGAGTGCTGGAATCAGCAACATCAGCAGCTCCTGCTTCAATGGACCTCAAGAGCTCCACTCTTGATGGCCAGGCCTGGCCCTGTGCCTGTGTGCAGCCACCCAGCCCTCTCCAGAGGAGGCTTCAGTGGAGCAGGATCAGGCAGAGCTCGTGGCTGTGCCTGGTGGAGCCCCTTTCCCAGGATGGAGCAGGCCAGTGGGCTGCTCAGGCAGCTTCTCTCAGGCCCTGGAAAATAAATCCAGGGAGCAGGGTCCCCACTGCTGATTGTGTCCATCTGTATTAGATCCCACTGAGTGTGTTTTGCATAATTTGTTTCCCAGAATGAAGTGTTTTACAAGTGTAGCATTTAATCACCTTGCAGAATGGGATGAAAAAAACCTGTCTCTGCTTCTGGGACTGGGAAATAGCTAAAAGGGAATGTGGAAGAGACACCCTGTGCTCACCCCATCATATTAGCTGGGCTGGGGAGTGCAGAAGTACTCTCAGTGTCAAAATGTCTTCCTTCTAACTCACCTAAATCTCCCTCTTTTAGTTTAAACCCATCACCCCTTGTCCTGTCCCAACAGACCCTGCTCAAAAGTCTGTCCCTATCTTCCTGACAGGCTCCCTGAAGCACTACAAAGCCCCCAGAAGGTCTCCCCACAACTCAGCTGAGGGTGTTTCTTACAATGAGCTGAACCTGACAAAACCAGCAGCAATGGTGGGGACATGGAGCTGGGAAACACTCCCAGCCTCCCTGGAAGAGGAGAGAGCACTGCCAGGCTCTGCACAGTTACCTGAAGGCAGAAGTACCTCTGTTGTGCTCGAGGATTGCTGGTGAGCTGCTTCTTGGCACCTGGAGATAAAGCAATCAGTGGCTCATTGGGCAGGGCACGGTGAGCTGGGGGTGTTTGCACAGTGGTGATGGACGCTGGGCTGGCAGCTGCTGCTTTCACCATCACTGGGGGTTTTATTTGCTCTAGGTGAAGGATGAAAAATCAGCATAACGACCAAGGAGATGCCATCCACTTCTCTTGAGCACGGTGGGGACAATTATTCCAGCTAAGGCATTGTAGTGGCACAGAGTTGTGCAGTCTGTGACCTGTGTGCTCCAGGAGCCGAAGGTGATGCTGGACCAGTAGCCACAAGGAGTGTTCCCCCTTCCTCTCTCCCTGCCTTGCCTTTGATCTGCTGCTGGGGGTGGGGGTGAATATTGTTCCCTGGTGGGAGCTGGTTCACCCCAGGCTGGTGGAGCTGTGGGAGCTTGGCTGTTACTAATGAGCTGTTTGCTGCTGGCTGGACGGCAGGGTGGCAGGTACTCCGTGCTGCCTGTGAGACCTGTGCTGATAAACTGAGCCTTCTGGAGTCAGAGTGGCTTCCCTCTGCTCCAGGCCTGCTGGCTGCTCCCCCTTATCTAATGAGATCTCTCCTCTGAGCACTTCCTAAGCCTCCTCTGTAGAGTAACCAACTGCTGAGGTCTGATTCTGTGGGCAGGATCAACCTCCCAGCGGTCCCAGCTTGGAGCTGGGAGCAAAGCAGTGGTCTGCAGGAGGCTGCTGGAGTTCTGTATTGCAAAGGGTGTGGTTGTCACCTTCACTGAGGGTATCTGAGCCTTGCACCTCTGCCCTGGCAGGGGCTGGAGGAAAACCACCCCGCACATCACCAGCGTCCCCCTCGTTTGGCCGCGACTGGTGCCAAAGATAACAAGCGGCTTGATAGGATGTGATCTGTTGGTAGCTGGTGCTGCCTGTTTACTAAAGGCTGCCAAAGAAGAAAGGGAACAAGGTCTCAGCCTGCCAGCCTGGGAGTGTGACCCTGTCCCTCAGGTGTGTGTGGCCAGCTGGGTGGCCGAGCGGTGACACCATCAGCAGCCTGGCTTTGAGAAGCCACAAAGGAGCGACGTGGTGTGGATGGAGTTGAAAGGATGGGTGGGTGTCTGCCTGTCTCCCGGCTATTTATGGTGCCATACAATCCAGGGAGCATGCCACCAAAGCCTGTGGAGGGTTTCCCTCGTGCCAGCTGCACGTAGCTGATGGAGCAGGTGCTGGAGGTGGAGAGGGCAACCTCCCCTGGGCTGCAACACGGGGCTGCTTCTCCAGAACACCCCCTTGCCACGGGCTGGTGAGGCAGAAGCCCTCTCAGCACCGGGGTCCCACCTACCTGTGTAGCTGGTTTTTGCAGGCTCAGTGCTCAGAGCTGCTCTCCTGCCTGTGCCAGTGGCTGACACCATCCCTGAGGCAGGAGTGGAGCACTGGGAAGCTGCTCAGAGGAGCCGAGGCTCCCACTGGCCATGTATCCCAGGGAACAAGAGATGTGGCATCGCCCTCTTTTCTGCGTGTACATCTGACAGCTCCTGAGCCCCTCGGATGGTCTCGGCCACGTGTGACAGCAGACCTGTCACCGATGCTGACGGGAGATGTTCCTGCACAGAGAAGCTCCTGAGTGTCTTGTGAAACACACAGCCAGGTGGGACAAGGTGACAGTGAGCATCACAAGTCAACGTGCACACACCCCTGGGGCAGGTAGGGACGAGTCCTACACATGGGTGGCCCGCTCATGGGTGAAAGCTTTGGCAGGTGGTGACAACTCAGATGTCAAACTTGGGTGAACCAGGAGACATAAATCCCCATATTTGGAATTAGTGCAGGTAATTTGGTTTAAAGATGGACAAATCCCTTTCCTGGAGGTGGCTGCTTGTCACAGGAGATGTTCCTTATCTCCAGGAGAGTTACTCCAGTTCAAACCTTCTGGGGAGATGGTCTCTGAATTTGTAAATCACTTGGTTAGGGGATTATTTATTTTTTTTTCTAACACGTGTGGGTGATTTCTTCCTCCTCCTCCTCTTCCTCCTCCCTTTTGTCTTCCTGCAACATCACAGGGTTGGGAAGGACCATCTGCTGATTTGATTAATAGCCCTTTTCTGAAAAGGCAACAAAGACAAATGTCCCACTGAACATGGCAAAGAGAAATGGAGAAACAGGCTGGCTAATTTTCAGCCATTATTTTGGAACCCAAACTCCTTCCCAGTATCAATTTAGCTACTATTTCAAAAACTAATTAATCTTCACTCAGGCAGCTCTGCGGGCCCTGTGTTTAGATAATTAACAGCCAGTGGATTATGAAAATTCTCCCTTTTGGATCCTGCTACAGCACTTGCCTTCTAGAAGACTCCTGCTACTGTCCTGCTTACCAACTTATCCATCTTTTTTTTGACAAGACCAAATAGTTAGTTAGCCATGATGGATTTTGGTTGCTTTCTTGCAGCTCAGTTCCTTTTTTTTTTGCTTCTTAAATGTTCTTCAGATGGGCAGGGTTTTTTTGGTGGTTTTATGGCCAATTACAGCCAAGCAGGGCAAGGCACTGCTGTTACCAGCAGGATCTGGAGAAGGGTTGTATTTGGCTTATGGAGAAGCTGGACAACAAGGTATGAGAAAGATCATGGAAGAATAGGGATGGGTTGGTGGGTTGGCTTTTTTTCCCTGCTCTCCAGTCTGGCACAGTGCAGTGTGAACTTCCCTCAGTGCTGCTGTGCTGGGGCTGGGCTCACCTCCCTCCCTGTGCATGCTGTGCTGGGCATTCCTCCCTCCCAGTGTGAGGGAGGAATGGACTTTGGGCTAAATCCTTGCAGTCCTTCCCATCTGGGACAGGAGTTGAGCTGCACTGCAAACATGCTGAGGACACTGGAGGACACACACAAGCTCAGCTTTTGCTGTAGAGCAGCTGTCAGGTTTCTCTGTCATACGCTGGGTTTTTAGCTCCTTAAGCATTAGTGATTTCTTAAATATAGGATTGACTTGTAAGCTTAACGTTTGTGGGTGTGTGAAGAGGCAACATTTCCCTCTCCTAACAAGACTTGGAGCTGTGTTTCCTGAGCACTGATGGACTGTTCTTAGTGCCCTTAAGAAACCTGATGCTGTCCCTGTGCCAATACAGGGAGATTTCTGACCAATCCTCCCCATCTTGGGGTCAGTTTGTGGAAGGAATGAAAGAGGATTTTAGGCCTTGTCATCCCATGGTGCCTACAGCCAGGTGGATGTGGTTGTGATTGCCCACATTTGGGTTCTCCAGAGCCAAAGGATGTCTGGAAGAGTCCTGTAAGTCTGGCTAGGCAGGAGAGAACCTGTGGAGGCTTTAGTGCAAGTTTTGACTTTGGAAGCATGGGGTTTGTAAGTGTCCTGTTTTCCTACACTACCTGATAGGGTTTGCCAGGGCTGTCTAGTGGAGAGGGGCAGGAGGTCTGCACCCAGAGCAAAACCCCAGGCACCCACCTCATGCCCAGCAGGGGCACAGCTCAGAGCATTTGTACTGATATTCCCTCAATTTTGGAGGAGAGGAAGATGAGGAGGGGAAGAAATGCTTCCTATTATGATGACAGGGTTTAAAAGCACCTTCCCTGATTGGGGCAGAGCAAGCTGCCCAGGCCCTGAGTCCATTTCATCTCTGGGCTGGAATGGCTTAAAGAGATGAATCAGGTGGCTCTAGCTTTAAATAGCTAGACATGGATTCAGGCTCAAGCACAAGGAAATACTGCCTGATGAGCTGCTTACTTCAAACTGATGAGGTTTGTGTCCAATAAATCTCTGCAGGCAAAACTCCTTGGTCTAGCAGTTTGACTCCTAATTAAGTATTTACCAGGATGGCATCTTGCCCTGCCTTGAGAAATATTGTCCTTTATTGTGGCTCTCACCTCGTTCACAATGCCAACGTTTAAGGAGAGCCATTTAAATATTTGGCTCCAATAAAATGGAGAAAAGCAATTCTCTCACCACCTTTCCATTTCCCCCCTCTGTGAGTAAAGTTTGCTGGAGGCTCTGGAGCTCCAGCTTCTCCAAAAGCAAACAGCTCTCACAGGAGGCCTGGAAATCTCCCCATCAGGTAGGATGTTATCTCCTTACAGCAGCAATCCAAGACAACAGATACCCAGGAAAGGAGGAGGCAGAGCAGAGTGGCTCCTTGGGGACAGCTGGTGGAAATATCATCTCCTGCATCTGCAGGGGATGCAGGTCAGGCTGGGAGACTGCTGTATGGAGTCACCAGTCACCCAGTTGGGGCTGGATGCATCATTCAGAGAGGTTGAGCTTTTGGGGGAGTTTCTTTTATCCTGATTTTAACTATTTACTTGGGCTTTCCCCATCCTCCTGCCTCTCAGGTTTCCTTCCCATAAATAAAAATGACAAGGGGTGTTTTCAGAGCCCCTGCCCCCCCTGCACACACCCGTGTCCCTGCATTTTGTTGACTGCCAGGAGGTGATGCATCTCCCCTGCCCTGCATCCCACGCTGGTCTGGGTTTATCTCTTTCCAATTAAAGGAGTGCAGATAGGGGGTTTAATAAGACCCTGCTTATGAAAGTTGACTAACGATTTCATTTCCAGCATGTCACAAATTATGAGGCAGCCTGCAAAACAAAGGCAAGTGGGGAGAGGCTTCTCAGCTAATTACTGTCTCCCGTGTCCCCACCACTGCTAGCAGGGCCCCTAATTGCTCCCCATCCCTGATTGCATTTCACTGGTGATTGTGGCTCATTCACAGCTCTTGCCTGGCACTTGGCTGTCGCTGCTTCTCTCTGCCTCCCCCCTCACACTCCCCCTCCACCTTCTTCAAATTTATTAATGAAAACCTTATCTGTCTGCACAGATAATGCCAGAAATAATTAGTACTCAGTGAGGTCTGTCAGGTTGCTCTCCCATTCCCTCACCCTCCTCTCCCTCCTGTTTGCAGTTTCTTGGGTGCCTGGTTAGGGCTGGAGGTGGATTTTTGGTGTTTCCATCAGGGGCCTGTCCCAACTCTTCTCTAGCTCCTCTTTTTTTTTATTACTACATTTGTATTTGTTGTTTCTTGGCTTAAATCTTTCTGCCTGATAAAGGACGACAGCTCTTCTCGAGTGCCTGGGCTGACATAAATAATTCCAGGGCTGAGAGGCAGATTTACAGTGATATAAATGTCAGGAGTGAGCCCAGTTTGTATTAATGGCCTTATTAGTTATGTTGCTGTAAAATACTGATACTCCCGTTGTTAAGCAGCCGTGGTTTTGCTCTGCAGCATTAATTCCATAAATTGGGGCTTTTTGATACAAATCTTCAAGTCAGCTGAACCCCATTAGAAAATCCTTCATGGTATGTCAGAGATCTTCAAATGGCTTTGACTGAGAGAGGACCTGGGAATAAAAAAGCTGTTTGGTGTTCAAGTGTGGGGCCAAGATAGTGAGGGATGCTCCTCCACACCTGGGCTGCAGCATCTCCCGGGGGGATGGGTGTTGCAACAGCATCCCACCCTGGCCCTTGGAAGTTTCCTGGCCATGGAGGGATTTGGAGTGGGCCTGAATTTTGCAATCACTGACCATGAAGAGTTTGCATCTCAAACTGCATCCTGGAGGTCAGGTCTGGACATCTCCTTAGAGCTGGAGGTTGTCTGGGCTCCATCCCCAAGCAGGTCCCTGAAGGAGAGGGAAAGGCAGCAGGGGCTGGTGCTTGGATGGGACTGGGAGAGTGAAGATGCTCCTAGTGCTGCTCTCATCCCTCTCTGCCCACCCCTGCAGTGTCCCTGTCACCTCCTTCAGCACGTTAGTCAGAGGTGAGCTGACAGCCAGTCTGACCCACAGCCCCGAGGTGTTGGTCCCTACCCTTCCCCTCCCAGCCCCGCTCTGCTGCAGGAGGTGCCAGCTCCGTTCCATCACATCCAGCCCTTCCCTGGAGCTGCTGCTCCTGCCACGGCTCTTTTGCAACTCTGCAAACTTTCCACCAGCAGTCTGCCGAGTGCACGGGGAGGGGGGTGGGGGGAAGCACCATGACAATTGAAAATAAACGATGCATTAGATGAAATAAATGTTCTGGTGTAGCTGGCTTGCTGCAGCTGATCTTTAATTTTTTTTTCCTTTTCTTTTTTTGGGTTTTTTTTGGGTTTTTTTCCTTCCTAGCATTTGAAGGTGCCTGGGAAAAGGAGCAGCACCCTCAAGCTGCCTGGTAAGGATTGACCCTTGCCACTGCTATTTGTTATGGGAAGAGGTTGCATTTTCCTGGGAGATGTTGGATTTGACTGAGAACGTGAAGCTTTCTTCTTTCTTAGATCTCCCACATCACTGACTGACCATGTCATGGTTCTTATATCTTGATAAGACTTACCCTGGATTATTATTTAGCTGATAATTAATCTTGAGACTGATATAAAGGCTTTGAACTGCTGTTTGAAGATTGAGTGGATGATTCTGCTGTTGTCAAAGAAAGAGGGATTTGGAGGCAAGATCCAAGCTCTGAATGAAATAGCATTGCTCTGCCTGGGCAGGGGGGTCTCCTCCCACCTCCCTCTCCTGTCAGCACCTTCAGGGCCCCTCTGAGACAAATCCCCTTAGAAATCGGGAGCAAAATGGTGCTTGGGAGGGATGTTAGCCCAGATGGCATCCAGCTAGGGACTGGATACCCCTGGATACTCCCTGTCCCAACAGCTGGACCCCAGCAGGAGTCTCCCTGTTGCAGGGTTGTGAGGTTTGGATTTAACAGCCCAGCCCTTTTCTTCTCCCATGAGTTTTTTTCCCTAATATGTTTATTTTCAGACTCAATGTAGTGCTGTGTGACAGCTCAGGCCTCTCCTTAATGACCCTTGGAGATGGCTGTGTAGCACCTGGCACAGCCCTGACACCCAGGTACCCACCACTGCCCCACCTTGGGAATGTTTTGCATACAAGTGGCACTGCTCCCTCAAACTTTCAGCCAAAAAATTGGGAAGCAACCACATCCCTCTTGGGGTGGAAGCCTCATCCATCACTGCCTGGTGGGTGCAGGGAGGGGAGTGGAGGTTCAACTCCTCTCCCTCACCCTCTGCCACTCCCCGGCCACTGCTTTCTCTCTCTAGAAACTGCAGTCTAGTACAATTCTCTTTGTTATTAATTTCTTTTCCTCAGAGGTTTTTGAAGTGCCTGGAGACAGGGTCTCGTGCTCTGGAGACACTTTACAGCCCAGCAGCTGTTAATACTTAAGTGCTGTTTAAATAGCCAGCTCATCCAAAAGTGATAGCCAAAGAGCTGGGAGCTTGCCAGAGCAGCAACCTTTTGTGTGCCTATTCAAACAGGCTCTCTGGAGATTATTTTGGAGAGCAGGGCCTGGGTTGGGGATTGGTTTGTAACAGCCTTGCACCCCCTGGGAGCTCTGCTGCCCCACAGGGCCTCAGTACACCCCAGGGATAGACCAGCTCAACAATGTAGGTAGGTTGGGGCTGGGTGGTCATAGTCCATGGGTGTCTTTTCACCAGGTATTGTGTCTTGATGCCCCTGCTCACTGAAGAAGCTGTTTGCACCCCTTCAGTGGCCCTTCCCTGGCCATGTGGGTCCCCAGTGCCAGCAAACCCCAGGGGAGCCCCCCCATACTGTGCTGGAGCCAGAAGGCTGCAACCTGAGCCAGAGAAAGGCTGGTGGAGGGGTTTGGCAGCCTTGAGACTCCCTGGGAAGGGATGCTGAGAGTAGCCCAAGGTGTCACTGTCACCCCTAGCCTGTCCTGCCATGGCATGTGATGGCTCTGAGGAAAGGGATGTGCTGCAGCTCTTCACATGGGTCTCACTTGCTTTTAACCTGGTAGCTAAATTATTTTCTACTCAAATGTAAAAAAAAAAAAAAAGTGAGTTTTAATCAAACCCAGCCAGCCAGCACAGATGGAACCTTGGCAGGCGAGGAAAATACTGCATTCTCGTTTGTTTATCTCCCCCTGTGCTTCTTCAGAGATGTCCTGGGTCTTGCCTCTCATGCTCAGCAGTGCTGGAGATTCATTCTGTGCTGCCAAGTGTCTTGGTGCTGGCTCCAGCATTCAGAGACCCTCTGCTTCCCCCAGAACACCTTCTCCTGGCTGGGAAATGGGGAGAAGCCGGAGCCCTTTGAGTCCAGGTAATTGTGTCCTAGGTTGGGGGATCCCAGCTTTGCTGCAGCAGCTGCCATCCCTCAGCCACTTGTGTCACACGTCCCCAAGGGGAAGGGTGTCTGGGGGCCCAGGGGACATGGCACATGGCCCCACTGCCACAGTGGCCAGACACCACCCCCCAGCTGCAGCGCTGCCTCTGTCCCTTCTCAGATGTTTATGCTGTGAGGGAGGGTAATGCAATTTATTTCTGATTCAGCCATAGTCTGTAATGCCAGCGAGGACTCGGCTAGAAATTTGTTCTTAAGAATTTACAGGGCAAATATTCCAGCACCATATTAAAGACACAACTCATAAATGCCAGTAAGCACCAGCCCCGAGAGCTCACCCTGGTGGCTTCCCCCTGGAGCCTCGAAAATCTCTGGTAAGCAAATGATTTCAGGGACTGAAACCCCCTCCAGCCAGGAGCTGCCTGTGGCCTCCTGGAGTGAGGGCACCCAGGGCAGGGTGGGTTTCAGNCCCCGCTGAAGGTGACTCCTGCAGGAATTCAGATTTAAAAATAAAGGTGATAATCATCAGAAGTTCCTGAAATGAGCATGGGGCTCATTGCCACTCGGCGGGGAGATGAGGCGGAGGGTGGGGGGTGCCTGTCCCTGCTTCCCTCGCTTCTGGGCAGTCCTCAGGAGATGCCTCCAGCGGGACGAGGCTCCAAGCTTGGTGCTGGGAACCCTCCTTGATTTACTGCTCCTGTCCTGGGGCTGCTGCAGTCATGAGTCAACAGGGTCGTGCATTTAAACCAAAGCACTGTTACCCTTCAGTGACAGCTCTGTCATCACCCGGGCTGCATGGGAAAGAGTTATTAGACCGTTAACACTCCCAGTGAGACGCGGCTTCCCCGGCAGATGTGATGTGTGTCAGCCAGGCCCGGTGCCCGTGGTGGGCTGGCAGTGGGTGGCCAGGGACTCTGCCATCTGAGGCGTTTTCCCCTGGCAGTGGCCTTGGAGGAGGGAGGGAGGAGGCACAGGAGAGGTCTGGGTGGTGTGGTGGTGTCACAGAGGGACAGTGAGGGACTGGAGGGTGGCCAGAGAAGGGCAAACGAGCTGGGGAAAGCTCTAGAGAACAAATCTTGTAAGGAGCAGCTGAGGGACCTGGGGTTGTAGTGCCTGGAGCAAAGGAGGCTCAGGGGAGACCTTCTGGTTGCTGGGGGGGAGAGGTGTCAGGCTCTGTTCACAAGGAACAAGCACCAGGATGAAAGCAAACAGACTCAAGTTGCCCCAGGGGAGGTTTAGGTTGGGCGTGAGGAACAATTCCCTCTTCTTGAGGGTTGTCCAGGGCTGTCCCAGGCTGCCCAGGGCAGTGGTGTCACCATCCCTGAAGGGGTTTCCAAGCCGTGGAGAGGTGATGCTGAGGGACACAGCTCAGTGGTGTCCTGGCAGTGCTGGAGGAAGGGTTGGACTCGATGATCTGAAAGGTTTCTTCTAACCAGAATGATTCCCTGATTCCTGAAAGAAAGATGAGCCTGGTGGAGCTGAGGTTTGGGTTTGGGAAGGGGTTTCCCTTCCTTGGGACAGGAGAGTGATGCCTGGGGCTGTGGCCATAGTCACCCAGATGGTCCATGTTCCCCAGCAGCCTCAACACCCACCCCCATGCTCCTCATAAAACCCGAACATGAGCAGAGCAGGTGTTTTGTGTAGCTCTTGGTGATTCCCCATCACCAAGATTTGGAGACGCTCTTTCGGTAGAGACAAGTGAGTGAGGCAGAACAGCTTTTGTAGTGGCGGGTGTTGATTCACGGCTCCTAATTTAATTAAGAGAGAGACGAGATCAAAAGGGGACTGTATTAAAAAATAAATCAGGTAGAGGGAGTGGAGTTCCTTCCTTTAATTACGGCATGGATTTGTAGCAGCGCGAGACTCCATCAATCACAAAAGGAAAGAAAAGGTGTCAAGCGGAGAGAAACCTTCCCTGGGTTAATTACCGCTAACGGAGGAGTTGATTAGCGGGCGGTTGTCACAGAGCCGGTACCTTCCTGGAACCGGGCTGGGCAGCGCAAAACCCCTGCGGTGATGAACACGGGGATGCCGAAGGTGCCCAGGGGGTGCAGCCGAGGAGATGCGATGGGGTGGGCGGGCTGGGGGAGCTGCAGGGCAAACACCCCCGGGTCAGGGCAGACAAGAGCCCGCCGGGTCGGGCTGTAGGGCAGCGATGCCAGCCCAGCTTCCAGGGATGCAGGCTGAGCCCTCAGCAGTGCTGGTGAGGTTTGGGGCTGTTCTGGCAGCAGCCCGGTTTGGGGAATAATTAATTCTTTTTTGATCATCAGCTCTGTAAATCATCAGTGGCCAGGAGTTAATCATGCATATGAAAAGAATCCTTCTCCTGACTTAATGAGAGCTGAATCGTGACCAGCATCCCTTTACTTTTGACACTTTCATCTTCTTAACAGTCTGAACAATTAATTGTTTCCAATAATCTCCTTTTCATTCTCTTGAAAAAAAAAATAAAAAAAATATATATATCTATCTGTGAGCAAGCAGCCTTCCACTCCGCTATCCTGCTCCCAGCATTGTCCTCCTAATCTCTGCATTTGCAGTTTCAGGAGAGGATTTGGGTTTTTGGGAGACACAGGGAAGTTAGTGAACCCACAGAGGAGAGAACTCTCCTCTCTCCCGGCGAGGGTGATGCTGGTGGCAGGACTGCCTCCCTCGCCAGCTGGGTTCGAGGCCAGGTTTTTCCTAGTTAATAGCAAATAAGAAGCCTGCTGGAACAGGGGAGCGTTTCCACCTGCCATTTACCTGGAGCAAACCGCAATTAATCCACCGGCTGCGCCGCCGACGCAAAGGTGTAATTGGATTAATGAGAGAGGAGCTGGCGGCCGCTCTGGGGAGGTCTGTCCCCAGCTGCAGCCCCCTCCAGCACTGGGATCTGTGCCCACCGGGTGCCAGGGCTAGCCCAGCATCCCCAGAGCTATTGCTCTCCTGCCTGAGGTTTGATGATGGGTGATAGAAGCGACCTGCCTGCTGGCTGGGGCTTATGAGGCATGGTTAACGGGTGCTTGTAAGAGGCAGCGGGAGCAGAGGGGGCTCTGGGTGGGTTCTCCTGCCAGCTGAAGGGCTCGGGAGGGGCAGCAAGACCAGGGAGGAGAGCTGGAGACGAGGAGGCAGGTGAGTGTTTTGGCAGGTGGGGGACGGGGTCACCTTCCCCATCAGCCGTGGTTGTTTGGAGGTCAGGCGATGATGTCCACCAGCCCTCAGTTGCTTCTACCCCACATTTTGGGGAGAAGCAGGGAGGGGTCCATGTCCTGGCGTGGGTGGGAGTGGTTTAAGACCCCTGCAGGTGGGGCTGAGCCCTCCCACGCTGTCCTGCTGCTCCTACATCCTCTGCAGAGTGTCAGAAAGGCAAAATCCCCTCTTCCTGCTTCCCGGGGCAGCTGCTCAGGACGTCTCTCCAGTCCCAACAGTCAGATGCCAGAGCAGTGTCTCATCTGGATAGACAGGCAGTCATCCTCATGAGACTTGCCTGGAGAGCTGGAGGAGTCTGTTTCCCACCCCCCATCCCGGCTTTGTGCTCTGGGGACCAATCCT
>VYZU01016398.1:0-12000 GCA_013401355.1 Ceyx cyanopectus | reverse complement strand
CCCATCCCTGGGGGTTTTCTGCCCTATGTGGGAAAGCTGGGGATGGGAGAGTCCCTTGCTGTGCCCCAGGGGTCACCTGAGGATTCAGCAGGGTGTCCTCTCATCCCTCTTGTCCAGGCTGTGACAGACACTGCACTTGCCTCTTGCGTCCACACACAGATCAAGACACCAGTGTGTGCCAACTGTGCCCACCCCTGCTGTGTGCCAACCCCCTGGTCAGGTGGGGAAGGAGGGTGACAGGACCTGCATCTGCCCCAGGTCCTCAAGTTACTCCCCAGGACAAAAGTGGAGGGGTCACACTGGGCAGGAGCACGCAGGGTGGGCAGAGCAGCTGGCACCAGCCTGGCCAAGTGGCCAATGGGCCATTGTAAGGAGCCATGGTGGCATTTCCCCAGTCTCGTGGTGATGGCAAGGTGGGGTAAAGGCATCCCCCTGCTCCAAAGAGCTGCATAACTCAGGGTAATAAAGGGGGAATATTAGATTGGCATCAAGTTGATTCAGCTCAGCAAAGCCTGGCTCAGAATCTCCAGGGTCTGTGGACTTGGGTACCAGAAATACCTTGGCCCTTGCCCACCTGGGGAGCTGCTCTCCCGTCCAAGGGTTAAAGCAGGAGCCCTGCAGGGTAATAGAGTAAGAAATTTCACTTTGCTCCTATTTGTAGTTAAAAAAAGCACTAATTCATTCTAAATCTGCCTGAAAGAGCCTTAAGTGGTAATACTCCGATAAGAAGACTTTATTTGGCTTAGCATTGAGGAAGTTTTATGTGTGCAAATGGGTGAGGATATCACAAAGGCTCCTTTTCCCCCTCCTTTCTCTTGCTCTTGGAGCTGCCTGCCTTCCCTTCTGCTCTCCTGCCAGCAGCATTTCTCCTCCAGCCCTTCCCCAGACACAGGCAGGAATGCTGCCTGTCTTTCACCTTGTTTGCTCAACACCCCCCTTCACCCCCATGGTCTGCCCATGGCCCAAGGATTTCTGCACCCCCCAGCTCCTGGTGCTGCATCCCCAGCAGATCTGGAGCCATCTGTGGAATTTTGGGCTCTCTCAGTCCAGGAGAACCAAGGCTGGTCCCTCTTTGGCATCCTCATTTGAGCAAAGGGGCAACTTCATTCCCTGTGGCACCATCAGCCTTCACCCTCTGACCCTCACTGGGGATGGAAATTGGATTTTATCTGCCTGGAGGTTCATTGATCCCCCCTGGAGTCACCTTCCTCATCCTAGCCACACTGTTCACCCCCCAGCCACCTCCCCAGCGGGCTCTCCTGCAAAGTTCTTTCCCAGGGAGATTTCTCCTCCTGATCCCTGCATTTACTTCCAAGGCCATCAGAAAACTTCCCAGCAGCTACTAAGGCTGATGAAGTGCTCTTGTCAAAGGTCAGCACTGCTCTGAAGAGCCTGCTGATCGTTAGGAGCAGGGAGCTGGCTGCAGGAGAACAAACACCCAGTGGTGCTGAGCGGGGCTGGGGCCAGGGGAGGTTTGGCAAGTTTCCTGAAGGTCACTTATCACAGAATCACAGAATGATTTGGCTGGGAGAGACCTTCAAGATCATCAAGTGCAGCCATTAACCCTCCACTGCCAATGCAGATTCCCCCATTCTCCCCTCCAGACAGAGGCTTTTCCCATCTGCAAGCTGCAGTGCCACTGCTTTATAACACAACCTAATCCATGTGGATTAGGGACAGCAGGGACCTGCCACCACCCCCTGCCCAGCTCAGTGATGCCAGCAGTGGGGCCACCAGCCCTGCTCACAGCACCAGAGCCACAGGGCTTTGCCTTCCTCCATCCCCAGAGCCCCTGAACATCTGCATCCGGGGCAGTTCCCTGCAGCCCCCCAGGGCAGGGCTGGGGGGGCTGGCTGCAGCAGCTGCTCTGCAGTCCAGGGTGCAAACCAAGCTGGCAGCAGGGCTGTGCTCGTGCCTCAGGAGCCTGATTCCCTGCCACCCTGTTCCTCACGTTTGTTTACTGCAGGAAATTCATCTTTCTGGCTCGTGCTGGGGATTAATTAATGGTTATGGCTTCTGTGACCCTGTGATTAACTCATTTTCACATAATTGCTTGAAGACAAAACGATGTATTAGTAGCTTTTCATCCCTCCCCATTCCCACTTCCCTGGCCTCCGGAGGGAGCAGTCAATAACAATTCAGTTTCTCCTTCCTATTTCTTTTTCCCTTTCCCTAATACTTTTTCTCTCTGCACAGCCCTTCCAGATGCAGCTGAAGAAAGCCAGTGAGAGCTGCCCTAGGACTGCTGCAGCAAGGCTGCCCACCATGGTTGGGTGCCCTGCAACAAGGTGACCTAGAGAAGGGCAAGGATGACCCTTCCCCCTTCAGCACAGGGTGCTGGGGCTGCAAACCTGAGTGTGTGAGGGCTGGTGAGACAGAGATCTAGTGTGTGAGCCACCCCCCTGCACGCTGCAGGGGTTGCTAACAGGTTGGAGGCAAGGTGAACGTGTCCCAGTCCTCCCTCCAGGGGCTTTTCCAGCATCTCCTGCACTGAAATGGGAGCAGAACTGGCCTGGGGGTAGGACACAGTCCCCCACTGGGCATGGAGGGGCAGGGGCACCCCTTGGATATCCACCAAGAAAAATACCCACCTCTGAGACCATGAAAACACTGCTGCTCAGAGCCCTCAGCAAGCAGAAAGTCTCTCCAGAACACGGAGTAAACCACCACAGCCAGGGGACTTTGTGCAGGACCTAGAAGGGATTTTGTGCAGGACCTACAGAAACCCCCCTGGACCTTGTGGACCCCCAGGAGAGGGACTGTGACAGAAATCACACCTACCAGGGGGCGCAGAGCCCAGCTGTTGGTGCCTTCACCTCCCGAGACCAGGGCTGGACAGAATGCAGAGGAGCTTGGAGATCCATCACCAGGTGATTTTGCTTGGCCCATTCCCCTGGCAAAGCTGGGGCTGCAGCCCTGTGCCACCCCCAGGTCAGAGATTGCTTTTCAGCACTGCAAACTCCCTCTTAGCCTAATCCAGCCTCCCCTGGGAGCAGCCCTGCCTCCCACTGCTCCCTCCCCAACCCCATTTCAATCTGAGATTAGGGAGTTAAAACACTCAGCTGACAGGAATAATAAGCACTCAGCAGGCAGCCAGCAGCTCAGCTGGGCTTCCCTCTTCCCACGCCCTCCATCTATTTTTCAGAGAGTCTTGAGGCAATTGAAGCCAGCCTTTCAAAGCCAAGGAGCTTTCAGCTTGGACATGGAGAGCTGTCCCTGCTCATCCTCCCCTCCCAGCTCTGCTCCATCCCTGGCTGCCAGCAGAACGGGGGGCAAGGCAGGAGAGAAGAGCTGTGACTTCTTCTCCAGGGAGCTGGGCTGGCTGGAGATGCAGAAGGATGGTTGGAGATGCAGAAGGAGGGTAAGGTCCTGAGGGGCACCACTGGTGGCAAAGGAGATGAGGAAAAAACGTGACCATGGGGGTGGCAGAGAAGGAGCCCAGTGGGAGCTGCTGCCCCAGGGCCAGCTCTCGAGCAGGGTACATGAAACAGAGACACTCCTCTCCTTCCCTTGGTGGCAGGGAGGAGCCCTGGGAAGGTGGTTTCCATCCACACACTGCCCATCCTGAGGGGGCCCAGAAGGAATGAGGATAAAGTTGAAATCAAGCAATTATTTCCTTAATTTCTTTCAGACTCTTCAAATGTCTCAAATTGCCAGAGGGTTTTTTTAGATTCTGGTTTTGTTTTGTCTTTTTTTTCCTTCTTCTTTTTAATCTTATTCTTCCTATCCCTCTTTATTGGTTCTAATCGTGTCATTAGTAATTAATTACTTTGGAAGAAGACATTTTCTTTTTAATTAAAGGAAGAGGGAAGCTGTGGCATCACAGAGGCACCATTCCACCTCAGGATTTTCCTAAAGCACTTTATCTCCTGCAGCAGCTGGGGAAGGGGCTGGGAGCAGCCTGGCACCCTCCTCTGTGCTGGTGTGCCCCACTCTGGAGAGCTCACCCTCCCACCCCTGGCAGGGAGCTTTTCTGTGCCTCAGCAAAGCAAGCCAGGGGGTGCATTTTAACCCCAGGGGGTGCATTTTAACCCCAGGAGAGAGTGCAGATGGAGAAGGCAGGTTGGGTGGGGAGACCCCCCTCCAGCTGTGGTTCTTCTCCCACAGACACCTCAAGCTCATCACCTCCAGGGGCTCCACCACCTCATGGGCAGCCCATCCAGTGTCTGATCACCCTCTCCATGAGGAATTGCTTCCTCACATCCAACCTGAACCTTCCCTGGAGCTGCTTCAGGCCACGGCCTCTCCTCCTGGTTGACTGGGAGAAGAGCCTGACCCCCCCCTGTGAGTGATGGGGACCCCCTGAGTCTCCCCCAGGCTGAACACCCCCAGCTCCCTCAGCAGACTTTCCCTCCAGTCCCTTCCCAGCTCCAACCAGTCACAGCAGTGAGCTGGGTTTCAGAGGATGTAGTTGTGTAAGGGATACAGTGGAGCACAGTGGGGAGGAGGGATAACTGGCCCTGATAATCCCTCTGATGTTCAGGAAACAGCTCCTGGGGCTCCTGCAAACAGCTGGGAGCAGCCACCTCAGTGCAGAAGACTCAAGGGGAGGAAAAAATCATCCCCCAAACCTGGCAGAAACATCAAGGTGGTACAAAGGCATGAGCAGAAACAGCAGAGGGCATTTTCCAAGGCCATTATCTGAGCTTCACAGCCTCTCTCAGGCAATGGGCTCAGCCCTGGGAAAGCTCCCCAGAAAGGAGATGATGATGAAGAGCAGAAACCAGGCGAGGTTAATACAGGAACAGAAAGTGTGTTTCAGCAGGGAGGGAAAGTCAGAGATGATCTCAGTGCCCAGCAGGGATCCCAGAGCTGCTGGAGCCAGGGGCATTGCTGTGCAGCTGGGAGAGGAGCAGGGCTGGGCACCCACCCATAACAGCAGGGATGGGAGGGAGGTAATTTGCTGTGCTCTGTGGGTGGAGGAGCTTGGCTGTCCCCAGCAATGAGGAAAGAGGCTGAGAGGTGCAGCAGGGAGGAGGAGAGGAGTGCAGGGAGCACCCTGGGGTCCTGCACCCTGGGCTGAAGAGGGGATCCTGGCCCTGCAGGGTGTTACTGCAGCAGATGCAGCCAGAAAAATGAGGTTTTTTTACTTCCACATGCTGTCCTCTGCAGTGGGCTCCCCCCCTGGGAGCTCTGAGCCTTGCACTGGGGGTCCAGTTTAGGGAAGGGAAGAAAATCTGGGCTACTGAGGGATCCTGGGCTCTTCCTGAGCTCTGGCAGTTCTCCCAGGCAGCCCAACCTCAGCACTGGGCTGGAGTGTTCACTGAGGCCTCCCTCCTTCCCTTTGCCAGAGCTCCACACAGCAACCACGTGCAGAGGTGAGAAATGAGACAGTCTGAGGCAAGCCAGGAAGAAAAACACCAGGACTTTGGGAAGAGATGATGGACAGCATCACACTGACCAGACTCCATCCTCAGCCACTCCCCACGACAGGGAACTGCTCCAGGAGTGGTGGACTGACCCTCCAGGAGCTGCTGCCCCTCTGCTGCACCTCACACTGCAGGCAAATCCATCTCCTCCTGGCTCAGGGAAGATGCATCCTGCCCCTGCTCCTCCCCTCTTCCCTTTTTGCCCCATTTTTGCTTTTGAATCTCTCAGGGAACCTCATATTAACTGAATCTCGGAGAAAGTAATCAAGCTGTTTCTAGGCAGAGAACTAATTTAATGCATGGATGACTTTAGCTCAAAAGAAGACATAAGGACACTCAGGCATCCTAAGGGAGCAGAATAATAGGGTAATTTGCACAAGATGAGGAGAAAGGGGGGAAAAAAGGGCCACTACTTCTTTTGCATAATCTTCTTGATCAATCTTCTTCTTTTCCCCTGTCTGCTGGTCAGCACCACGGAGTCTCCAGACATCCAGAGTCTGGTGGCACCAGCACTCCCAGAGCTCAGCTCCATCTGAGTTCTGCTCTGCTGCTCTCCAGGGTGGGACAGGCAGGGTAACAGACAAGGTTTTGGGGCTCTTTGGGGCTCAAGTAAGGCTTAAAATGCTCTCAGCCTGTGCCAGAGGCAAGGAGGCAGTGAAATTTCCAGTGCCTGGGAGAAATTCCACTGTTTCCAGTTGCTTCAAGGAAAGCCAGTGAAGGGAAGGTGGGAAAGGCAGGGAGATGCTGCTCAAAATGTTTCCTCCTGGTGGCAAGGCTCTAATATTGACAGCTGCCTGATTACATGGAATAAAAGAAATGCCAGCATGGAAATCATTTGGAGTGAAAAACTGAAGCTTTCCCTTCCAAATGTGTGGAAATAAGGATGTTTTAACTTCACCGAAATGCTCCGTGGCATTTTTTTTCCCCTTCCCTCACCCTCCCTGATGCCTTCTCCAGGTTGAACAACCCCAACTCTCTCAGCCTGCCCCACAGCAGAGCTGCTCCAGCCTCTGAGCATCTCTGTGGCCTCCTCTGGCCCTGCTCCATCACACCCATGCAGCTAGCAGCCTGCTGCTGTTCAGGGTTGGAAAGCCCCCCTCATGGCCACACCTTGACATCACCTCCAGCAGAAAACACCCCCACTAAACTAAACCAGCTGCTGCACACACCAGTCCCAGCACAGCAGAGGCAGTGCAGTGGGTGTCTGGAGGGGAATGGGGTCTGGAGAGGTGTCTGAGATATCCCCTGACTCCTCCCAGGCTCTGACTCATTGCTGGATGCACATGAGTGCTGGGAGGGGGAACTGTTTGGAGCACATCCTGGGGTGGGCTTGGAAAGACCCCGTGGATGGGAAGTGAGAAGGCTGAGAAAGAATTGTAGCATCTTATTAGCAAAGGCCATCTAAGCCTCTAATTAAAATCTGCCTAATGACCTGACTGCTTTGTCATTTTCACTGTCAGAGCCATTAATTTAAAGTGATGGGCACTTAGGCAATTAGAAGAATTAATTTCTCCTTTAAAACCCCATCAGGAGAGCAGGGTTTGGCCATGTCCTGGTCCCCAGTCCCACCACAGAAGGAGCTGCACTGGGGCATGTCTAAGTGGAGATGGGAGGAGGAAGAAGTCACCCAGAGCAGTTGTTCCTCACCTTGAATCCCTGCTGGAAAGGGACCCAGGTGACTTCACAGAGAGGGCCCACTCCACCTTGGTGGCTCTGGTGACCTCAGCACGTCAGGGAAACCTGTCTCAGTGGATTTGCTTCCACCCCTCCAGGTCAGGCACAAGTGGAAGGAGGAAGAAACCCAGGAACTCAGGTATCCATGTCCCTCAGTCCTGTCCAACACCCCCAAGCAGCTCCTGGGTGCTCCCCAAGGACACAGATCCATCCCCACGTGCACCCAGCCCAGCTCCCACCTGATCCCTGTGCCCTTCCCCAGCCACCTCTCCCCTCTCCCCATGCCAGGGGCAGTGTGTGCAGCCTGGGCAGTGCCATCTGCAGCATCCCTCCCCATCCCTGCCTGTTAAAGCAGAGGCTGGATTCAGTGCTCAGTGCCTGTAGTCCATACCTCATCGTTCATGCCACATTGATTCTCAATTCCAGCCCTGTAGATTATTTAATTGGGCAGATATCCCTTCAATTTTCTCCTCCAGCAATATTATTGATGGCTGAAGTCTATCCATTTCTTTTCATGGGCCTTCAGAAGGAGCCTGTTAACAATTATAACAATAGTCAAACACTTTGCTTTCAATTGTACTTCACAGCCCCAAATCTCAAACAATCCATTAAGACTGTCTTGGAGGTATTAATTGTCCCGGGTTCAGTCCAGAGATAGCCTGTGCTGCCCTTCAGGCTGGAATCATTATTCTTCCCTCCCCATTTCCCTCCACCAAGGGGCTTTTGAGTTGTGAGGCAGGCTGAGGACTGTGTCTCCATCTAAATCTTCAATCATGAAAGCAGGGAATCCCTCCTCGGGCAAGGCTGAAGCTGTGGCCAGTCACTGCAGTCCCCTGTTCCACCTCTCCCACACCCACTGCCACCCAGGGGAGGAAGGTTTGATTTCCATTTTTATCCTTTCTTCTTAATTTCTGATTGATGTAGTCTCAACATTTATATTATCTGGAAATGAATATTTTACTAGAGGATAAAAGTCAAAATTCCACGAGTTAATTACATTTCAATATGAGCCTGAATGCTGAATGTGAGGGGTAGGACAGCCAGGGTGGGAAGAGGCATTTCAGCTCTGCCCTGGGCAGATCCCAGCAACTGCCACCCCTTCATTCATCCCCCTTCTGCCTTTCCCAGACACCAACAGGCCCCTGGCTCTGAGCTCTCATCCCAGAGCACCTCAGCTCCAGGAGAACCCTCCCACTGCTGCTGCTAATTACTCTGGGGCTGCTGGCCCTGCAGCAGCTCGTTAATTACCCACAGGTCACAGCAGCCATTCTTCCCTCTGAAAGCTGCACTGGTAATTTCGTGTTCCAACTGAACTCTGAGAGCACCCTGAGAGTCACTCGTGGGCAGCCAGCAGTGCAATACCTGTAATTAACCACCCTGGGGATGGGATGCTCCAACCAGAGTGCTGAGGAGCTGCACACAGATGGCTGCTCTGGTCAGAAACCCAGAGGGATTCCCCTCTCTGCCAGCCTCTGGGGAAGGTTTGCTGCTGCAGCACCAAGGTGGGAGCCAGGGAAGGATGCTCAGAAGGATGGTGGCCTTGCTAGGGTGTCCTCAGAAATGCATCCAAAGCTGTGAGGGACAGGCCAGAGCTGCCAGAGCAAGGGGATGGTGGCCAGAGCCCACTGAATGTCTCCTGCCCAGCAGCCCATCCTTTGCTCCTCTAGCACACCCACACGAGGTGCTGCTTTGTGTTGCCATCCAGCCCCTGCTGGGAGTCTCCTGGGAGCTGAGGATGAGGAGGGAAGGAGGATGGGCAGCCCAGAACTGCTGTCACCTGGAGGCAAAGGTGTTTTTCCAGAGAGCACGACACCAGAAGCTTGTACACCATCTGCTCCCAGTTGTCCTGCATCTTTCCTACATGGTAAATGTGCTCCAAACAAAGCAAAAAAAAGAGCCCTGGGGTGAGGTGAGGAGCAGAGAGGGTTTGGGGTGAACACTCAGGGGCTGCTTTACAGCCAGATCCCCCTGGGGAGAGATGGGTGCAGCTCCCCTGGCAGCCTTTCTGCAGCAGATCCAGGTCCACCACCTGCAGATCCCTGCCTTGCCAGGGTCACTCACCCCCAAGCAGGTCCAAAATCCAAATTATCTTTGCTCAGGTGAGACCAACAGCCCCTGCAAACCCTTTTGGGACCACCCTGCTGCCCATGGAGTTGGGCACTCAGGTGCTGGCCTGGCTTTGGCCACCAACCCAAGCCGGTTGAAAAAAAGATGCTTTTTCCCCTCTGAGCCTCTGCCTGATTTTCAGCCCCAGCTCTCCAGAGCAATGCTGCTCCTTTGCAGGGGGGGTGGCAGCACAGAGCTCAGACACACGGACCCACTGCAGGGCACCACCTCCCTCCCAGCAAGTGAGTAGGCTGAGAAAATCCCATTTGCAGGATATGCACCACAGCTCTGAGTGATGGAAATCCTCCTTTCCTTGGGCACAGGCAGCGAGGGAAAGGGAAGGAAGATGGAAAAAAAAAAGAGAAAGCTCTTTCTGGGGAAATTAAATTGGACTTCAAATTTACAGGGGCTTCATTTTGTTCTGGTGATAATGAATTAAGCTCTTGCTGGCAGTTATATTGCTGCAGAAATAAGTACTGGTTAAAAGCACTTTTGGAAACTATGACTTTCGTTTTAAAGCTGCCACAATTTACATTTAATCCATTCATTAATTCATTTATTTATGCTCCTCAGGTACAAACCTCTCATCTCTCCTTTCCCAGGATTCACCGAAATGCTGCTTTTTAACCCCAAACTGGTTCCCCTGCAGACCCAGGGGTCAGGGCAGGGCACATTTCCCTGCAAGTACTTTGCTCAGCTTCACACTGAGTGCTCTGTGTGACCAAATCTCCACCTTCCGTGGACTGAAAGCACGTCCAGATGTCAAAGATGCACCGTGGTCTCGGCAGTGAGCACGGGGAGAAAGGGCAGCACTGCAGCTGACCCAGAAAATGGGATCCCCAGAGCCCTGTTTCCCTCTCACTAAGGCTCTCCCTGCTGCTGGCAGCCACAGAACACTCTGAGCTGGAGGCTGAGACAAGAACACCCAGTAACAAGCACAACTGGCAACCCAAATCCCACTGCCTCTGAGGACACCCCTGTCCCTGCAGCCCTGAGGGGCACCCACGGGCAGTGCCCACCCCCTTCCTGGGCTGTTACCTTTAGCAGCATTATCCTCCTCCATGGAACACCCTGTCCTTGCACCAGCACTGCTGGGAACTGCAGGGCATCCCTCAGGCCAGCCTCCAAGTACTGCAAGGTCTGTGCCTTGCTGTGCCCCTCGGTGGGACCTGGCAGCTCCCTGAAATCACATCTGAGAAGTGGCAGAGGGAGAGAGGAGGAAAAAAACAGAGACTGATGGATTCAGAAGAAGAAGATGAATGAGCTGAGCAGCAGGAGAGTGGGAAGGCTGTGGCTGGGTGAGCTGGGTGCTGCTGGGTGCTGCTGGGTGCCCAGGGCTTGCTGAAGATGCTGAGACAGGACTCTGGCCTGAGCTGCCCTTTTGTAGCCCCCTCTGTAGCTCAGCCTCCAGCCTTGCTTTTCCCCCAGGCTCTAAAGCAGCTCTGGGGATGCCAGGCCAGGGTCAGGCACAGCAAGAGGGGCAGGAGGCTCCAGGGATGGATGGAGAGTGCAGAGAGAGCCCCTGCAGTGCTGCCTCCAGAGCCTTTCCACTCTGCTGGGCAGCAAATGTGGGGAACAAAAGAGAAAAAAAAAAGGAAAAAAAAAGAAATCAATAACCACCACCCACTGTGTCTCCATCTGCCATTGATTTATGGCCCACTGAAAAGCCTTGCTGTCCACAATTATTGGGCAGTCAGCTCCTATTTTCCATGATTTCCTCACCCCTCCTTCCCACCCACCTGCCTGGCAGGTCTCATCCTGCTATGTGCTGGCACTCAGGGCTCTGGTGGCTGCCAGGGTGCTGGGTGGGATGCCGAGTGCTCGTCAGGCTCAGGTCTGGCTCTCCACTGGCCTGGGCTAGCACCAGAGTGCAGGAGCAGGGATGTGGGTGTCGTGGACACAGAGCAGCCCTGGGGGAAAGGAGCAGTCAGGTGGCCTGCAAGCAAAGCCAAGCAGAAAATGACATTTTGCCCTGAGCTGCTGGAAATTCAGCTTTATCTCACAAGGACCCAAAAGCTGAGCACAGGAGGATTTCCTTTCCAGCCTTCTTGCCAACCTCCCCAGCTCAGTTTTCCTCTTCTGGCCACTTCTATCACATGTGACACTGGGTTCTGGTGCAGTGCATGGGGAGATTCTTCTCCAAGGACCCCTTGGAGACAACTCCATGGAAGAGACACACACAGGGGACAGGGGAATAACCCAAAGGGGTGACAAGAAGGAAAAAAACAATTTAAACAAGCAGGTTGGGGTCATCCTCCTTATAGGAACTGCTGGGAATGTGGGGGCCAAGCTGGGACCCACCTCTCTGCAGCAGCAATTCTTGCTGTGGCTCTTCCATCAGTTGCCCTGTGGAAATCACTCTGATGACTCTGGTCTGCAGAGGAGCCTGGAAAACAAACATTGCTTGCAGCCAGAGCAGGCAAAACTGGATGTGAGAGCTGGCAGGTTGTTGTTCACCTCAGCCCATGAAGCAATGACTATTTGCACTTCACTTTGGTGACAAAGGAGATTTTATGGAAGGGCTGGTTGGAGAAACAAGCCCTGAATTGAGCACTTTGGTGTCAATCAACTTGGTGATTGAAGTGAATGGACACAAACCTGCAACTGAGCATCTCGATTTCAAGCAGGGTGGACATCAAGAAACAAAAGGATTTGTGAAGTCAGCTGGAGAGGTCATGGATAGGCAGGATGCCTGGAATTGCATCAGGTGAAGAGGTGTCAGAGCTGCTCGGAATTCCAAGAAGGAGGATTTGAAAGCAAAAATAAAAGCTTTCAAAGAAGAACTTGCAAGGTAATGGGCTGAGAGTGACTCCAAGAGAGGTGTTGGGAAGAAGCATGGGCTGGGAGAGAG
>VYZU01016336.1:0-10599 GCA_013401355.1 Ceyx cyanopectus | reverse complement strand
TCCCGTCCGTGCTGGGGCCACCAGGCTTAGGTTTGGTACCTGAAGCACCCGCAGCACGGCTGTGCGTGTGCCTGGTGCGATGGTAGGAGCTGGGCTGTTCCTGCAGCTGTCCCACCTGCTTGGTACAGGACTGGTACCCAGCTTCAGCACCCTCACCCGTGCTTCTACCCCTAGTTCTCCCGTGTGCTTGGCATCACCTGTTTCCCAGCGCTGTGGGTGCTCTGTGGCATGCACCCGTGCCCCTGGTACGTGCACATGGGTGAGACCTGAGCCTGGGCATGGCAGGGGATGGAGGAGCCTCTCAAGCCTCACCCCTCAGAGAAAGGAAGGTCCCTGTTTTCAGGGAGTCTGAAACTTCTCCCTTGTTGCTCCTGGTGAGCCTCTGGCTGGTGGCAGGAGACACATGTGCTTTCCTGGGGTACATTATTCTGGGAAAAACACCAGCCAACCAAACAACAGATTCCATCCTATGTCTGCAGTTACTTTATTATGCAGTGCTAATGAAAAATACACTTGAACATCTAAGGAAAACATTTATGGTAAAGAGTTACTTAACGGAATAAATCTCTTTAGGCAAATATCCCCTGGATACTTTTCCTTAAAGCACTGCTTGGCTAACGGCACTTTGGTTATGCCTTTACTGGCCACAGGGCGGGTACCACGTGTGGTGCAGCTCCCTGTGCCAGCCGTGGTGCCACCGGGCAGCGGCTGTGCCGGTGGTGGAGCTGCTCCTCCAAATCACAACTGGGTTTGCCGGGAGCTGCGTGCGATGCTGGGGATGTGTTGGAAATGCCTCTTTCTCCTGCTTGGAGTAATTCAAGAGCTTTGGTGGTTACTAGAGCTTGCATGGGGTGCAGGGTTGATGGGGGTTCCCCCCTTACACAGGGAATTGCAGATGACAGACAGGCAGGTGAATGCCCAGCGAGCAAATGTGACTGCAGCACCTTCGGCAGATAATGGGAGGGGGATGCTGTGTCTTTGCTGCTCTCCCAGAGAAGGGTGAAGCCCAGAGCATGGTGGCTTAAGGAACCATGTGCAACATGTGCCACTCAGTTTCCATTCATCCCCTCAGCGTGAGCGGGATTTGTGCAGAAAGGCTTCAGAGCTTGTTCATCTGGTTTCCTAAGAGACAGCAAGTGGCTCTCGCCTCTGGCACAGCACAGGAGAGGGACTTGCTGGTGGCAGCAGCCTGTTGGTGTTGAGAGGAGCTTGTGGAGCAGTGGAGGTCCTGCACAGAGGATAGGGGTTGGGATGCAGGGCATGGTGTCCATCCCAGACCCCCAGCACAGCTGGTGTCCTTGGTGACAGCTTCCCAAACGGGTGCAAGCAAAGCAGGGAGGGAGAGAGGTGAGAAATGAATTAGCTGAATACATAGCAGGGCTCTTCAAGGGGGAAACCAGGGCTGCAAGTTAAGCAAAGATACTTTGTGATCCTGGGAACCAAGCTTCATCAATGTTAATAGGCCAGCATGCCCTGGGGTGAGGGATGGGCCAGGAGGGGGTCCCTGTGCCACTGGAATCCCCTCCCAGCCCTCACATCAGCACAAACATCATCAAGGAAGCACTCAGCCCCATCCTCCCGCCCATTCCACCCTTCTCTGGCTTATTTGTTAAATATCCTGTAATTATATAGAAATAAAAGGCTCCTACAGATTAGGGTGTAATTATCCTTAATAGGAACAAAATGAATATTCCTGGTTAACCATTTGGGTTTGGGAGACAGATGGCATATAACCCCGTGTTTACCTCCTAACATCTCGGCGACGGCAGCGCGGTAATTAACCAGTTGCTCTCTGGCTCGTACCCAAAGGCGTTAATTGGTTAGGGCGTTAATTGGTTAACAGTGTTCCTGGGGCCTCGTTCTCACAGAGGGTCGTCGGGACGGCGCTTCGGGTGCAGTGAGTGTGTGGGCATCGCCCTCCCCACGGGCATCACCCTCCCTGCACTGCCCTGCCCTGCCCCGCCCCGTGCCGTCCACGGTAAATATTTGTGGCGTTCCCCGCTCTCTACGGCAGGCACCCCGTCAACCCAACGAGGCGGCTGCTGATGGCAGCATGACAAGCAATATCCATAACTGCTTGTAATCTTCCGCAGACATTCAATTGCTCCCATCCAGCTCCATTGAAGATGAAGAGGCTCCTATTATCTTGAGATCCTTCTGCCACCAGTATCACAAACCGATGCTGACACGCGGCCGGGGCACGCTTAGAGCGACGCGCTTATTACAATATGTACTTTGTCATCTCTGGCAAGACGCTGAAACCCGGGGAGAGAAATGGCTGTTGCGTGGGCGAGAGGTGATGGGTCTCCTGTCCAAGGCAGGGTTTGAAGAAGAGTTGCCTCGCAGCTGCTGGGCTAGGGGTGGAAGCCCTCAAGGCTTCAGCGGCCTCTTTCTTGGAGGCACCTGGACAAGATTTATTGCTGCTGCTGGAAGCCCCTTTCAGTGCAGACACTGTGGTGCATTCAAATAATATTAATAAACCAAATGGCAGCCACAGGGAGAACTTGGTATTTACTGTAAATTCAGCCTTTACACAGAGACATCATTTTGTCTTCTACAGTTTAACACCACTCATAATTTTATGTTTTAACAGATTTCCCCCGAGGCCCCGAGATACCTTTTTTGGTTTTGTTTTGCTTTGGTTTTTTTTTTTATTTGAGGCTATTCCCAGTTACCTGCCGTGCCTCTCCAGAGCCAGCCCCTGGTTAAACGCTCGCAGGACTGGCTTGTCTGAAACAACAAAAGCTGCCGAGGCACGCGCCACATCAGCTCCCAGCCCCGGCCTCCCCGCTCCTTAACGAGACCCTTGCACCCCAGTGCCGGTGGGAATTCACCGGTGCCTGCCACCGTGGCTCTCTGTACACACACATACATATATATATATTTATATATGTATAATTCATCGCAGTGGCCGTGGAGCTTCTCTTCTCCTCTGAGGGCTTGGCAAAGCAGCGCGCTTGTTTGTTCTGTTCTCTCAACCGGGGGCTGCCCTGGTCCCCAGTGGCTCCCAGATACGGGCAGGTCAGGGGGTGGATGCTGAAAGGGGATGGGAGGGCAGGGGTAGGTGGCATCGCTCTCACCTCCATGTGGTTTGGCCAGTGTGCAAGAGGGGAGCAAATCATTGCATTGCTTGCAGTTACTTGCCTCCCCACCCCCAGATTTTAGTGAAAAATGAATTTAGCCAGGAGAAATCTCGTTGGGCAGCTGCTGCTGTTTGGTCCCCACAGGGTTGGTCAGTAAAGGGAGGAAAAGCCTGTGGATGAGTCTCACTTGTCTCATGGGCTGATCCTGCAGCCCCTTCTGTGAGTGATCTGCCCAGTGCCTTGCCCCTGATTTGCTGCCCTCGCGGGCACTGCTGCTGGAAAATGTGGTTGCTGGAGCCACGAAGAGGTAGGACACACAAGACAGTGTGGCTGCAGGAAAGCAAACTCATTAAGGGTCGGAGTGAGGGGATCATTCTCCTGGGTTGGGAACACAGCACTGGGATGGGAAGCAAGTGCCAGCAGCCGGCTGGGGATTCCCCCATGTGAGTGCACTAAGAGAGGAGGCTTCTGGTTGGATGTCCTTTGGAGTCATTTTAGTATTAGACTTTTCTTTTTCCAATTCACAAGGATTTTTTTAATGTAAAAATATGAATCTGGTCACAGCAAAGAATGGGAAATATCAGAACAATGAAGTGTTTCCAAAGGATTAAAATGAAAAGCTTGAGCTGATGCAGTCCAGCAGAGAATAAAGCTGAAGCTCTCCTGAGCTAGGAAGGAAGCTTTGGTGCTGACTCTAGAGCTGCCTTCCTCTACATGGGCAGGGATGGGGTTCATCACACCCCAGGGTGTGCCATGAGCGCATCCTGCCCAGGGCTGCCACCCCCTCTGCTCAGAGCAGCAGCTCCTGCCCCAGCCTTCCCTCCCGGGAGCAGGAGCAGCTCCCTCCCCACTTGGCTTTGAGCTGCCAGGGCTGGATTTACCGGGGTCTTTGCCGTTACTTGATTTCCTGGAAAATTAATTAGTGTCCCTGGAATGGAAAGTGACTACAGGCAGACAAAAGGCACATCCCAGGGGAGCTGTTGCAGCAGCAGATGGAGCAGTCACTCTCGGGCTGAACGCGTCATTATTTGATTTTGGGATACCCCTTCAGAGATGGGGATGCTCTGGGAGCTCCTCACTCCCTGGTTTGGCCACAGTAGGGTTCCAGGAGCTCATTGTCCTTGCTGGGGCCAAAACCTGCCTCCTCTGTGCCATGCACCTGACATTACACAGTCCATCGCCATCCCAGCATCACTGTGCAGCACCCAGTTCATGAGTCCAGCGCTTGTGTTTTGCCTCCCTTGCTGTTTTCCTCTTCCCCATGGATGTCCCCATAGGGTTGGCTGGGGTGACCCCAAGTCCTGCTCCCAAGCTCCCCCCAGCCCAACAGCAAAGGGAGGTTTAGCCACCTAATGAATTTGGATTTAATTTGCAAGTGAAAAAGATCGTTTTCTTTTGTAGCTGACGCTGCAGCCCAAATGTCTAAGCTTCTAGGGTTTAAGTCTAATTAACTGCATTTCACAGCTTATTTAAAGAAAAGAATGGAGGCATTAAAATTGTAAAATCTAATTTTTAAGTAAATCTTTCAGCACAAAATTAATGTCGCAGTCTCCCAGCCGCCTTGGCAATATATCTCTTGTCTTCAAATTTCAAAATGAGCTTTTGCAAACATGAAATTATTCATTAGACCGTCTGGTAAAAGGATAAATAAGTGTCTCTTCACATCCAAGATCTCCTGGTTTTCCATTTAGCACAAGATGGGTTTACCCATATCTGATGTCAATTGGATCCTGGAGGTAGGAGGAGAGGGGTGGGAGCAGAGAGCTCTGCAGATGGACTGTCCAGCCGGGCTCCATGGGGCCATTAGATGGAGTAAGGAGAGAATCCCCACAGGGTTTTGTGCCATCAGTTTTGCCTGGTCTGCTAAATGTTGGTGTCACTGCCCTGGAGCCCTGAGAAAGCATCCTGCCCACCCCCCGTGGCCACCTGGCATCCCCACCTGGGCTCCTAAAGCTGGCCAAGGGGACTCATTTACAGCCTCATTAAAAAGGAATAGAATTCGTGGGACCAAAAAATATTATTTTAACAGCTCCATTTTTATATCACTTTTTAAGACCCCAGTGATTTCTCTTTTTTTTTTTCCTGATTAAAGTCACATAATTAATTGTAGGAGTGACAAGTTTAATACTAATTATATAATTACTTTCTGC
Source organism: Ceyx cyanopectus (assembly GCA_013401355.1). Classification (NCBI taxonomy): domain Eukaryota; kingdom Metazoa; phylum Chordata; class Aves; order Coraciiformes; family Alcedinidae; genus Ceyx; species Ceyx cyanopectus. The sequence continues at coordinate 5,366 of VYZU01016336.1, read as the reverse complement.
AAACCCTGCAGTTTGACCTTGAACGGGTTCTGACCGCTCTGTTGGGCGGAGGGAGAGGGGGGTGCTGGGGACCTGGGGTGGGGGACAGGCAGAGGAGCAAGGGACTTGCTCAGGGCTTTCCTCCAGAAAAAAAGTTTCCTTCCAGGGAACTGGAGCCTCTCCCTCCCCACATGCCTGTGGTCTGGGCACTTTTAGGGCAAAATCTCCAGAAGCAAGGGCTCTGAGAGCTGGTGTGGAGCCCCTGAGAGCCACGAGCACTCCCCTGCTGGGAGGGGATCTCTGACTTGTTTCCCAACAAAGAAAATGTAAACCCAAATATTTAGAGGCAGCTCAAGGATAAAATGTAACCAAGCCCAGGGTTGTTTCTTCTGCTTGTGCCAGCCCTTTGTGGGAGAGCTGAATGCCTCAGTGGGAGAAACCAAAGTGCAGAGGCTCAGCCCGACCCTCCCATGCCCCAGCAGACCCATCCTGCTCATGGTTTCCCTGCCCTGAAGTGCAGCAGCTTCGGCCTCACCCCATCAGAGGCAGATCAAAGCCTTCTCTGGTGCTCTCCACCGGATTTGTTTGGGCCCCTCCCCAGCTTCTGTTCCCAATCAGGGATTTATTTCCTTTGCAAAAGCCTGTAATTATTCTGTGAAGATCTCATTTCGTGCTTGTGTGCCTCTTCCCCATCTGGTCAGGCACCAGCCCTCGCTGGAGCCCTGTTGCTGGAGGGTGGTGGATTTGGTGTTGGTACTGGCTGATGGGCAGTTTGACGCCACCAGAGGCAGTGGCCAAATGGTTCTGTGCCAGGAGGTGGCCCAGAGGGTACAGAGAAGGGGCTTCTGCTTGTCCCAGCCTCAGCAGCATCCTGGGAGCAGGCAGCACCAACTGGGGGATGCTCTGATGGGAATTTTTATAGGGAACTTTGCATCTAAGGCTTTGGAAAAGCTCGTGTGGAGAGCCCGGTTGCTGCCTGGCAATTAATGAATTGTATTTAAGAGCAGCCGTGAAGTGAGTGTCCCCCTGCTCCGTGCTGACAGCCTTGTCTCGCTGCCCGGTGCTGCGGGGACAGCCTGGAGCCACCTCCCGGGCGCCGGGGGCATTCCAGGGAAATAACGACCCACAGAGGGGTCGCCCTGAGCCAAAATCCCCAGAAGACGACCGACTGAGTAGGGCACTTCAGTTTTGTTTTCATTTTGCACCAATGAAAAGGGCAGAGCAGCAGAAATGGCATTGCCAGCTGGGGAGCTGAAGTCACATGAAGTGATGCTCGGCCTGTGGAGCTCCCTGCAAGCAGCAGTGGTACCAAAGCCCACGTTTTTTGGCAAATTTGCCCTTTTGGGCATTGCTTTCTGGAGGGATGGGTGCTGGCCATTGCGAGGACCCACAGGGTCATTTCCCTCTCACAACAGGGGATCTGGGCTGATCCTCCCAAGCAGAAGCTGCTTTTTGCTAAGCTGGGGCAGCCCAGGGCAGCCCAGGGCAGCCCATCTGACATCTGCTGAGCAGCAGCGCTCGCCTCCAGCCAAGCTCACGCCTCTAAACCCTGCCAGGGCAGTGAAGGGAGCCGGAGCAGTGCTTTGGATCGCTCCTTGCGGCGCTGCTACCTCTTGATTTGGCTTTTTTTTTTTTTTTGGAAGTAATTCTGAATTACAATGCAGTTCTGCGGGCTCTACTGTATTCCCGAGAATCACGCTCTGTGCTAAATCAGTCCATGGCAATCAATGCTTTTCTAATGAATTCTGAATTCCTAATGTCAGGACATTACATCGCCTGTTTATTTTCTCTCTGCCCTTGTCTGATTCCTCTGTTATTCCTTTAAGATGCATAAAATGCATTAGATGTGTGTATATATATATAATTTTTTTTTTCCCTTTCTCCCCTCTATAGACCTCATTGGAAAAGTTAATGGTGTGTTTCTGGAGTAATTAGAATGATTTAAATGGCCTCGTAACAAAGTTCTTCCGCAGAGGCAGCCGCTTCTCACCCTCTGTATCTGTCATATCTTGGCTAGAAGAAGCAATAGAGGAAAAACGTGCTAGGAAATGGAGGGGAACAGCCCCGCAGCGAGGAGAGCTGGGCGCGGGTACGTGGGAATTAATTATTCATGGCTGGTAGTTGGGCAGGACTCGCTTGTGCATCTGGAAATCGATTACAAGCAGGGGACGGCTCGTGCGAGGTCGCGATGCGGTGACCCCTCCGTCCCCTCCTCCGGAACTCTCGCGGCAGGATGGGCACGGGAAGGGGAGGATGCGACTGGCTCCCTCTCTCCAGAGCTGGCTGGGGGGGTCTGCAGGCAGGAGGAGCCTCGCCAGTGCCAGAATGTTCAGGAATATTTGCAGGCTGGGACTTTTGGCCGCAGGCAGATGCTGGCTCTGCAGACAGCTGCGCCTTTTGAAGCCATTGCTGCCTCCAGCTGTTTGCTGCTCCCCCTCCCCTGCAGCTGCCAAGTCCCCTGGGAGCCCAGGATGACCAGACTGGCATCCCCACTGATGCTTTGTAGACCCCCACCCCACACAACATCTGTATTTTGGCTCCAGGCAATGGGCTTGCCATGGCAGCTGTTCCCCCAGTCCAGCATCCCTGACACCCACTAAAGGAGCAGCCATGGGCACATGTTTCAAGGGCACTGTGAACCCTGGCCCTGCTGCCAGCCAGCAGAGAGGGAGGCTGGTGATGGGTATGGATGGGCTGAAGCTGTATTCAGCCCCGTGCACCAGTGCTGACTGTGGTGGTGAAGTGCCCACCGACTGCCTGGCCCTAGTCTTGCCATCTGTCCCCAGATGAAGTGACTTCCCACCGTGGCTTTGTTCAGGAATCTGGGAGCTCCCACAGCTGCACTATGTCTTGGTCAGTCTTTCGCATTCAGTGCATGTGCCCAGAGGTGGCAGAGACAGCCCTGGGGGCTGCTGGCACTTGGTGTGTGGTGTTATCTCGGTCCCCAAGGTGGGGACACTGCAGGGGAGAGGTGTTGCCATCCCAGATCACAGTCCTTCCCCTCACTCCACCAATCTGTGTGAAGATGCCAGGATGGAGTCCAGCTTCAGAGACTCCTCTTGTGTTCCCAATAGTGCCTTAAAAATTAAGAATCAATCCGATTATTCAAGGCCATAAACAACATCATAAAAATAACATCAATTTGCACAGAAAGGCGCTGCATTAATGTGCTGAAATAATGATGCACTTTTACAACATAAATTTACAATCAATCTTGCTTTTAACACCGTGAAACAACAGTTGGAGGAGGATCAATCCTTTGCCTGAATTAGATGACTTGAGTCAGAGATGCTTCAGGGGGTTATTTTTGGAAGCTTTTAACAGCAGGGCTTGTGCTGACGGATCCGCGGGCTCTGCGCGGCAGGCGGGTCCCGGAGCAGCCGGTGCTTGCGGTCGGGGCCACCCGGGAGGTTGCAGCAGGGGCTGCCTCTGCTCCACACACTTTGCTCTCCCTCGGAGCAGCCTGGAAGGGGAGGGGCAGGCATACGCAGCTGCAGAAAGCAGCATGGGCTGCTGGCTGGCAACCTGGCCCGTGACAGGAGCTCCCAGAGCTACCCAACTGGGGCATGGGAGGTGGGTGACCAAGTCCTCAGACCTGCCCCAGCCTGGGTGCCACATGTCTGAGGAAAGGATAAGTGCCCAGATAAAGCCAGATGGCTGCAGCTCCCCACCCTACCCTCTCCGAGGAACATCCTTCTTATGCTTCCCACTTCCCTCCACCCTGGAAAACTCACCAGGGTGCTGGTGGTGCCCACTGCAGCTTGTTTCCCAGAGCTGCATCCCACACATCTGATTTTTCAGATTACTTTTCCAGTAACAGCTCAGACCTTGTGGACTCCAGCACCCCTGGGCCCTGTCACTCCTGCTTTTTTAGCTTCCCGCCTTTCTATATTTATTATTTTTGCTTGGAAATGGGCACCAAAGTGAAATCTATGCTTATGGAGAGATTGATTAGTTAACCAACTCAATTATATCTTTAGCCGAGAGCTATATTAAGTAATGCAGCAAAATTATTGCTCTGTGCAGNGTCCTGAGGCCAGGCTGTCCCCCAGCCCTGACCCTCTTGCAGTGCCCTTCTCCTCCCTGATTTCTCCAGCCAACTTGTCCAGGCTGGTGCTCTGCTGCGGGCGGGACGTTCGCCACTGAGTTTATAGCAGGCTCCAGTCAGCACTTCATAAATATTGAATTGCCAGATATTTACACACTCCGTGTCCAGGGTTTATAAACAGCACAGGAGGGCCATGCTCGTGGTTAAGTTGCAGCATGGTGGGGGCTCTGGCAGCCCTTCCGAGCACCCCAGGCAGTCCAGCCCTGCTTTCCACCACCCAGCTTCTGTTAAAACATTCACAGCTCCCAGGGAGCTGCAGCAGCTCCAGCGGGTTCTCTGCATAATGAAAAGGGAGCTGAACTCATTCTAAGTGTCTTTTAGGAATACAATTAGCTTCCGCGCCGCTTCTGTACTTTCTAAACCTTTTAATTTAGTCATACAAGGACAAGGGTGTTATTGCCAGGAACAGGTATGTACAAATGCAAAAGGATCTGGGTCAGCCTTGGCCATAATTAAAATTGCATGCCCTGTGTTTAAATGCATTTCTGCACATTCCACCTGCCTTGATGTGCCGTTGCAAATACCATCGCAGGGAGAGGGGCAAGGGCCACTCGTTCAGCCACTCAGACCTTTCCGTGCTGGGCTGGAGGTGCCTCAGATCCTCTGCACTGCAGGCAAGGCTGGAGCAGCCACCCTCCAGAGCTCCTGCCAGCCTGGGAGATGTAGGTGGCATTTCTAACGCCCTCCAAGAGCATCCATGAAAAGTGTTGGGTTTATAGGTAGGGGTCCATGCGAAGGTGATCTGGTCCCCTGGACCAGCAGAAGCCACTCTGGCACACATGGCAGCATGTGGATCATTCCCTGGGGAGAGCCACAGTGGGGCTCAGCCCGTAGGGAGGAGATTTGCTGTGTGCATGGGTCCCTCTGTGGCAGCTCCAGGGTCCACGTGTGTTCCTTCAGCTCAATAAAAGAGGGGATGCTTGTTGCCCACTGCCCAGCCAGCCGAGCACCCTCATAAAAGAGCCCGGCGGGTCGTTACGATGCAGCAGGCTCAGGTGAAATAACGAGTTTTCATTGCCCTGCAATAAACTTTATGGAAGTTATAAAAAACAATGAAGCTCGGCGCCGATACCGACAGGCACCTGGGAAAGAGTAGTGGGGGGGGCTCCAGGGGAGGGGGCTGCTCGGGGCACCTGGCAAGGGAATAATGAGGAGAATGGTGGGAATTGGCCCTGGGTAGTGTCTCCATCCTGGCCAGGGAGGTGCGAGGGGGGAGGGCTTGGTGTGATCCAGCAACATGTGCGGGTACTGGGAGCAGAGGAGATGGGCACATGGGGAG
>VYZU01016331.1:0-12293 GCA_013401355.1 Ceyx cyanopectus | reverse complement strand
TTTGCAATCTTCTGATGTAACCAACTCTTTCTTCTGTATTTGGCAGCGTCACCCAAAGCAAAGCTGTCGGCCACTTCTGGCTTTAACCCTTGCATGAACACGGGCTGCGGGAAGCCGGCGGTGCGGCCGCTGGTGGACACGGGGGCCATGGTGTTCGTGGTGTTTGGCATCAGGGGCGTCAACCGCACCAGGCGCCCGGACAACCACGTCATCGGAGACATGGTACATGTGCCCTGGCAGGCTGGGCGGGCGCGGGGTCCCGGGATGGGGCTCAGTTCATCCCCACATCCGTCGGGCCAGGCAGATGGAACAGCCCCGTGATGAGCCAGAAGGACATGTCTGGTTTAGTGAATTCACAACTAATGGAGATCAGGAAGCTCTTACTGAAATCACTTCAGACTTTTCAGAAAATCCCTTCCTGAGTGCAATATCTAACCCTCCATTTCTGACTCTAAATCTGGGCTTTTCTGAGGATTTTCGAAGCAGACCCATCTTAGGCTCAATATGAAAATCTCACTAAAAATTGAAGATCCAGGAAATGGGTATTTTTCTGTATTTATTTATCTTGGTACGAGATATTAACATGAAAAATACAAATAGTTACTCTGGGGGAAGGTTACTAAATGTACATTTTATCTCCCAGATGCTACCATGACACAGTTACAACCTTTCCCTACAAAAAAATGGGCTTAGCTCTGGCCACTTGGCAGCTGCTTTATGCTTGTTCTTCCTGCCTTCTGATTTGGGGACACTGTGGAATCAGCCTTTGCCCGTTTGCTCTGGAGGGGTCAGTGAGAAACGCAGGTGGTGGAATGAGCAGAATGTTGGAGTGTGGTGCTGGGCACTGCCAGGGACTCAGAGCTGCTCCTTAGGCAGCCCCTTGGGTTTTGGGCATGGCATGGTGGGTATTCATCTATCAGTGCTTCTGCCATACTGCACAACTGGGGTTTTTTTCCTGTTTTTTTGGGGAGGCGAAGCATGTAGCTCCTTCCTGGCTTATCTAGCAGGGCAAAAATAGCTGGTGGGTTTTCCCACCATATAACCTGCAGCCTGCCTAAGCTACTCCCAGGCTGTGTAGCCAGGAGAGGACTCAGCTTCTGCCTTCCCAGGCCAGCTGCTGTGTGTAATGCCTCACGTGTGGTGCTCTTATGGTTGTCTCCTTGTGAAAGGGCAGCGTTATCTACGATGACAGCTTTGACCTCTTCAAAGAGATTGGCAACCTGTGCCGCCTCTGCAAGGCCATCGCCAGCAACGCCGAGCTGGTGAAGCCAGGAGGGGCCCAGTGCCTGCCCTCAGGTAGGTAGGACTGACCTGCCACTGAGCCCATGGGGTGACCCTCAGTCCCTGGGCTCCTAGGAGGAGTGGGGCTGCTGAGGGCTTTTCAATTTGCAGATCCCAGCTTGGTGAAGCAGGGCAAGGGGAGGGGAGACGCCAGTCAGATGCGGGCAGAGCAGGGAGCTGCTCTCCTGAGCTCTGCCTGTTCCACCTGGCTTAAGTCACAGCTCCTGTCTCCATGGGCCATTCACCTCATGCTTTCATGTTTTGTTCCAAACATTTGGGGGATGAGAAATACACAGCAAGAGAGACAGGAACATCAGACTCCTGCGGTGTTATTTTTAGCTGGGGCCCTTGGCAGCTTCTTGCTGCCTCCTTTTCTTCCCGGGGCAGCTCTACCTTCTAGAATACATCCCTGGTCATGCCTTCTGGGAGATGGGAAGACAAAATGGTCCCTTTACCTCCAAAGACACTGGATATATTCTTTGGGATTTAATCCAGTGGAGATAAGAACAGAACTGCATCTGTTCTTTCCATTGATGGGTATTGCTTGTGATACACTTGCAGTCTTTTGAAAAAGTAAATATATTCTTAGTAGCTCCTGAATAACCAGCAAATCCCACTTAATCTGGTTGTGATGAGGCTACTCACTGCCCCTGTGGCTTCATGTACCTAACCAGTGACTGTCTCATCCAACTTCAGAGGTCATGAGGTTGTGGAGCTGAGTCTAGGAAGTGTGTACTGGCTGCAGGCCAAAAGCCAATCTCGTGCCTGGAGAAGTTCCCTGCCAGGGCAGGCAGACAGCTCCTCACTCTTGCTGTTTGCTCTGCTTCCTGACAGCTGGGGACAAACAGCAGTGGTAGTGTTCTGTCAAGTGCTGGTGGCACAGAGTGCCCTTTCAGGCTAGCAGCAGCTGAGGGCTCTGGTGCTGAGACCTCAAGGGCCTTGGCAAGTCAGAGTTGCAGGGGGAAGCAGCTGCTTAAAAATGGGGCCTGCAACTTTCTCTTGGGTTGCTTTTTATCCCTTGCTCCAATGTGCTTCCCTTCCCCGTCCTCTCCTCCATCCATTGCTCTTTCTTTTTTCTCCAGGTTACAGCATCTCCTCCTTTCTGCAGATGTTGCACCCCGAGTGTAAGAACATCCCTGAGCCAAACCTGCTGCCTGGACAGCTCTCTCATGGGGCAGTGGGGGTGAAGGATGGGAAGGTGCAGTGGATCTCCATGGCATTTGAATCGGTGAGCACATGGCATCACCATCTATCCTTGTGACAGTTTCTTTTTGAGACTTCTGGGTGCTCAGTTCTGCTCTTTCTGCACTGGCCACTTCTATTTGCAGCCATAAGTTGGTGTTTGCTGGTGTTTGTGCCTTGTTGCAGACAAACTCCTGCACTCACAGGTTGCTAGAAGTGGCTGCTTAGGTCACAACTCGCTCTTGCCAGGAGAGCTCAGGCAAAGAGCTGGTGGCAGAATTGCCCATCTGCAGCTCCAGCTGGTTTGTGCTGCCTCTTCCCTTGCCTTGCATACCCTTGCCCAAAGAGCAGGACACAAGAATCACACAGAATCCCAGCATGGTGGGGGTTGGAAGGGAGCATCTGGTCCATCCCCCCTGCCAGAGCAGGTTCACATACAGAAGTTTGCCCAGGACTGTGTTCAGGCAGATGTTTTGAACATCTCCAGAGAAGGAGATTCCACAACCTCTCCAGGCAGCCTGGGCTGGGGCTCCATCACCCATCACCATCACTAACATGTTCATCTCCTTACAGACAACCTACAAAGGGAAATCTTCCTTCCAGACATATGCTGACTACCTGAAATGGGAGACATTCCTGCAGCAGCAACTCCAGCTCTTCCCAGAGGGCTCTGCTCTCCGGAATGGTTTCCAAACCTGTGAGCACTGGAAGCAGATCTTCATGGAGATTATAGGCAANCTCCAGGCAGCCTGGGCTGGGGCTCCATCACCCATCACCATCACTAACATGTTCATCTCATTACAGACAACCTACAAAGGGAAATCTTCCTTCCAGACATATGCTGACTACCTGAAATGGGAGACATTCCTGCAGCAGCAACTCCAGCTCTTCCCAGAGGGCTCTGCTCTCCGGAATGGTTTCCAAACCTGTGAGCACTGGAAGCAGATCTTCATGGAGATTATAGGCAAGTGACTGCCATGTTTCTGTCCCTGAGGAGAAACCTCCAATAGACCTGCACAGCACACTGTCCCATCTGATGGGCAGGTGTTCTATCTTCACTCCCTTACCATAGCTGTGCAAGCTCCTAAAGCTTGTTTCTGCACCACAGCACAGGCTGCCCAACTCCTTGACAGAGCCTGGGGAAATAGGGAAGGGACTCTGTCTTGCTGGTGTGAGAGGCAAGAAGCTCATCACCTGCTCCCCACTTCCACCCTCCCCTTTCCCTCTCCCACTGTGTGAGTCCCTGCCTGCAAGGACACAGTGCCTCTCTCCTCCCAGCTGTCACCTTCGCTGGTTCTTTCCTTCCAGGGGTGCAGAGTGCCCTGTACGGTCTCGTCCTCTCGCTGGTGATCTGTGTGGCTGCAGTCGCAGTGTTTACCACTCACATCCTCCTCCTGCTGCCAGTGCTGCTCAGCATTCTAGGTAAAAAGACCCCTTCTGATGTGCCAGGCTCTGCCTTTGTCAGAAACTGGTGGGTTGTGGCACTGCAGAGTCTCTGGTGATTTGAACTGAATTGCTCTTAGGCTCTGTAAACCCTTTTGGCTCAGTCCTGAGCATCTTGGGTGAACAAGAGAAACTCTCAACAAATGCACAGGAACCTCATTGGGAAAGTAGATTTGTGTGTCTAATTCCCAGTGTGTTCTATCTACACAATCCCTTCTATTTGTTTAAATAAGGGTTTTAGCTACACAAATGCCATCCCTGCCTGTTATGTATAATAATGTGATTAAGTCCCACATGCTCTGAATAACAATTGCACTACTTCCCAAGGATCTGCACTGTGGCTGCTGTTTCCAAGCAGTGGGAGATTTTAAAAGCTGAATATTTTAGCGGTTTTGTTGGTATTTGAAGCAAACTTGTAAATAGGTCCCTCTCCCTGGCTGGTGATTTGACAGTATTGTGGTCTAAATGTGTTGCTAAACTTCACAGCTTAAAAAATCAAATCTATCATTTTCAAACCACTTAGTCTCCCACACATGACTCACAAACAAACATCACTCTTGCCTTTAAGAAAAAAAAATCAAACCCTGTGCATGTGCTCAGCCTGGGAGTGACTCCAGCAGGCAAACCCAAGGGTCTCTTCAGCGTGTCCACACCTGCCTGGGCTCAGGAGGCCTTAGTCTTAGGTCAGGATCAGTCTGCTGCTTTGCCTCATGTTTAACTAGGTGCCTTGTTATCTCTAGCAGGTCTCCTTACCTGCTTGAACGATCCCTGGGGCAAGGGAAGGTGAGGGAAGGGTTCACCTCTGGGCTGTACAGGATTCTGTCTGGACATGCAGCCCTGGAGAGCTGCGATCCCAGACTCCCCAGGGTTGCACTTGTATCTGTAGGCTTGGGCAACAGTCACAGTGTCCTTTAAATGGCCCTGACGTGACCTTCTCCACACAGGGGTGGTCTGCTTGGTGGTGACCATCATGTACTGGTCTGGCTGGGAAATGGGAGCAGTGGAAGCCATTTCCCTCTCCATCCTCGTTGGCTCCTCTGTGGATTACTGTGTGCACTTGGTGGAGGGCTACCTGCTGGCAGGGGAAAACCTGCCACTGCACCAGAAAGAGGTGAGCTCTTCTTTTCCTATCCCCTTGCACCCCTTCCCCACTGTGCCACTCGGCTATGAAGCAGGACCTAAGGCCTGATGGGCAAGGGGAGATGTTCCTGGCCACCCTCCCAGCGTGCCTGGGACACTTGCTTGCCCAGCTGACTGGTCAGGCCTGGCTGTGAGCTTCTGTACCTAAGCACAGTAAATCTGGCTGAGGGTCCAACCCACGTGGTTGTCCCTCTTCTTACAGGCCACAGTTGTCTCTAAAGTGACCCCCTTTCATGCCCTGCTGAAGAAGGTCTTGTGCTGGGACGGCCCCTGTGGTCATTCTGTAAGCTCTGCAGATGGCTTTGCTCTGCTGGACCTTCTCCAGCCTTCTTGGTGTCTTTTGCCTCATTGGGAAGATAGACCACAAAAGTTTGGGGGGTGGGTCTCTGATCTCCGTGTCTGTTGGGGAGACCCAGCAGGCAGTCTGTGGCTGAAAGGAGGCACCAAATCCATCTGGCTTCACCCCCGCTGGCTTTTCACCTCACGGCTGGTTTCCCAGCGAGCTCGGAGGCCGCGCGAACCGTCCGGTCTGCGCTCGCGCGGCGTCGGGACCCCGGGGGCAAAAGCCACCCTCTGGAGGGCTAAAACCCGGGTGCTGCTTGTCCCCTGTCCCGCCTCACGCGGCTGTCCCCTCCGGCAGGACCCCAGGGCGTGCCGGCAGTGGAGGACGATGGAAGCTGTCCGCCACGTGGGCGTGGCCATCGTCTCCAGCGCCCTCACCACGGTGATCGCCACCGTCCCGCTCTTCTTCTGCATCATCGCCCCCTTCGCCAAGTTCGGGAAGATCGTGGCCCTCAACACGGGCGTCTCCATCCTCTACACCCTGACTGTCAGCACAGCCCTGCTCAGCACCATGGGCCCCGGCACCTTCACCCGCAGCAGGACCTCCTGCCTCAAGGCCGTGCTGGGGGTGCTCCTGGCCGGGCTGCTGGGCCTGTGCGTCTGCCTGGCCCTGCTGAGGAGCGGAGTGAAGATCCCTCTGCCTAACTGGACAGCCCTGTAGCCCCTGCGCCAGGAGCAGCACGCTCTGTCTTCTCCCTCCCTTTCTTCTTTTCCTTCTTTTTCCTTTTTTTTTTTTTTTTTAAAAGGCTATTTTTTGTAAGAAGAAAAAAAAAGAGGAAAAAAATCCCCTTTTTCCAGCAGTTTCCCAACTCCAGATGCACTTTATTTTCTAATGGGTTTTGCGCTAAACTTGTATTTATTTGGGGTAGTGATGGATGACGGACAGTGAGGGCTGCCCAGGGAATACCTCAGCCCGTGAGTAGGAGGGGAGGAGGTCTCCTTCTCTCCATTTTCTTTCTGCTTTTCTTCTCATTTTTTCTTTTTCCTTTTTTTTTTTCTTCTTGTTTTTTTCTTCCACTGAACAGAGCTTTCTGGAACCACAAAGCTAGAAGGGGAGAAGTGGGGGAGGCCATCTGATCCCTTCCAAACCTCTGTCCTTCCCCTGCCCTTGGCCAGGGTCAGCATTGCAATGCTCACCCTTGAGGTGGTGCCCTACCCCCAGGCCACGCCTGAGCCTCTGGAAAGAGCTGTTGGATGGGCCTGGGAGACAGTGGTGTCTGGGTCTCTTGGCCATGCCCTATTCCCAAACCTGTCCTGCAGTGAACTCGTTGCACGGGAGCTCTAACGGGTGTCACTGGGGGAGCCAAACTGGAGCTATTGGGTGGCACTGCCATCGTCAGGATGTGTGGCTTTCCCCCTCTCTGAGGGGACTGCAAACCTTTCCCTAGGGCCTCCTGGGTCTGTGAACAGCTGTGGGGAATGCAGTTGGTGCCCTCAGCAGCCTCTCCCTCATCTCAGTAGTGAGGCCAAGGCAGTGTGGATGCCCAGTCCCACCACCTCGGGGTGTGACAGCACCAGTCACTGTCTGCTCTTTGTGGTGGAGAGAAAACAGCCAGCGTTGAGGTCCCTGCAAAGCCCTTGGGTCATGGCCAGCTCTTAGCCTGAGGATGAGCCAAGCACTGGGGCCAGGTAGAGCCCATTGCTGGTGCCACACCAGTGGTGCCTCCTCTGGGGCAGCTCAGAGCCACCCTCTGCTGAGGAGCTTCAAGCCTGTGGCTGCTGCTGGCTCAGAGCAGATGGTTTGTATTAAAACAAAATGATATTGCAAACTGCTGCCATTAACAAGTACATTTTAAGCATCACTGATTCTGTTGTATTTTTCAAGTGGAAATAGCTAAGTGTGTGCACTGATATGCAGCACATCTGGTCCTCAGCAGAAGAAGAGGGGTCATGCCCACTGGGAGCTGCATTTAATATTATTTACAGGGATGCCAAAGTGGGGGTGTGGCCAGAGGGCAGCCTGACTCCTTTTGTTTGCAGATGCCACATCCCTGGTGATTTTGTGTTCTCTGGCTGGAATGACCCCGTTTTTCAGATGGAAATTCCAGGAAGCCCATCCCCATTATCAGCCAAGTTCTGGGGACTCTGATGCTGACATGGACCAGCAGCTACTTCTGCTGGGCTCAGTGTGTCCTCTGAGCCCTGCCAGTCTTAACACTTTCACACTGTGTCATCCCTGGGAAACTGGATCGAACGTTTGTTCCTAAAGCTGGTTCCCCAAGGTGGCAGCTGGAGGAAGGAGTATCAGGACAGGCCTCTGGGTGCCAGGGGAAATCCAGAGTGATCCTGCTGCAGGCAGTGAGGTTGGTGAGAGCGTGAACTGAACTGGTTTCTTCCTCTCCATCTTTTAGTGCAGCTCAGTTACTCCTTGCTGCAAAGCATTAAATGTCCCTTGGCACCTAACTCTGACCTGCAGCAGTTCATAATGTAGCTCCTGTGCCCATGCAGAAATGATTCTGAAAAGGACTTTTGACTCTCCTTGTGCAGAGTTCAGCCCCAATACTGACTTTTAAGCAATGCTTTTCCCTCTCTCTGTTCTCCCAGTTGAGTTACTGGGGGTGCTCTGCACACTCCTAAGGGGCAGTGAGGGTAGAGGGCAATGTGTTGGTGATGCACAGCCCCAGGGTGGCTGTGTGGGTGCTGCTGGGGAGAGCAAGGTTGTGCTAGTGCTGCTGCCAAGGATACTCTGGCTAGTAGCTTGACCTGAATTTAGCTACTGCTTCAAACTCAAGCTGATGGGTAATTACAAGTCCCCAGACAACAGAGTAAGGTGCTGAGTGCACCCTTAAGAGGAAGTTTCTCCTTCTATGAGCGTGAAGAAACCTTGAAAGCTCTTCAAGATAAGGCATAGATATGCTTTGAACCCTGCAAAGTTTAAAGCTCCTTTAAGCCCCTGCTGTCCTGCGTCTGTGCTCACTATAAAGAGGCTGTGGAAGCCCCCCCACCTCCAGAGTGCTTCTGGACACACCATGCTGGGACCTTTCATTCAGCTAGTCTTGGAAGGCAAAGATTAATTTCAAAGTGGTGGAAAATCTTTAATGTCCCTGGGGTCTGATCTGCAGACAGAAATAGCAGAGTTCTTGGCACCTGACAGGACCTGTCCTGATTTCTGGAGCAGGCAGGAGAAAGGACAAGCTATCACTTTTCCTCCTCCTCTCTGGCCAGGCACACTCTGTGCAGAAGGGCTGGCTGGCACCAGCAGCAGGGCATCACCTTGCCCTTGTTTGTCCAGGGTGGTACTGGAAGAGCAATGAGTGGAAAATGAGACTGACAGAAGCAGAGAGCTGTAGCAGGTGCTTCACAAAGGCACAGTGAGGAGATTGTGCCCCTCCAGCAAGGAAACCAAGGCAAGGAGAGGAGGAGGAGTTTACTCCAGCTTGTGGCAGGATGGCAGAAGAGCCAGGAGATGATTCTAGGTCCACTGCCAGGGCTCACTAGAGGTCAGTAAACTGAGATTAAACCTAGTCCTGGCACTTAAGATCTAACTAGACAATTTGCTCCATCACCATCACTCTGCACAGCTCTGTGGCCAGTGTGGCTGGTGCTTTCTCCATGTGCTCCTGGTGCTTTCACTTCACTTCACATGGAGTGAAAGAGGCTTAGAGGTGGGGCCCACCCTTCTCCAAAATGCTTGCAACACCCTTGTCTCCCCAAGCATCTGTGGAGGCAATAAATCTGTAGCAGATTTGTACATCCATCTCTGTGTAGGCAGCGTCCTCCTCAGGGTTGGAAAATAGTCATAAAATTCTAGAGGTAAGGAAATGGATGGGTTTGTCTGAGCAAATGTGAAGGGGGGGCTGACAGCCCTGCTGGGAGTCACTGCTCCAAGGCAGCTGCTCCTAGCAATAAAAAGCAAAGGCTTCACCTGCCTGGTGCTGTTCCAGGAGCATATGCTCACCCGAAATTAATTCCTCCCACATCTCTGCCCATCTTCTTTCTCTGATGACTCCTCTGTTTCCCAGACCATCTCTTGGGCCCCGCTATCTTGCTGAGCAAAGGCTCAGCCTTCTCTGTAGTAGCTCCTTGTGCTTAAGGTGCTCACAGAGCCTGGACTAAAAGTGACTGGAGGTTGTCTGGGGAAGAATTTCTGAGGCAGAGGAAGCCAATGAGTTAAAATGCTTCATACTAAGATGTCAGTTTTGATGTTTCTAAACAGTCAAGCAGAGCAGACCAGCCTTAGAAGAGGATGCTCCAGTTTTCCATTTTAAATGAATCTGGCTGCAGTTAAGAAGTACAGAAGTTAGTGCTCTGCAATGGGATGTTTCTGTTAACTGCCCACTCCCTCATTTCTAGTAAACCCTGTTTTGAGGGTTAAATTCTGAAGAGTTGATGGCTGTGGACACTCATGGAGATAATCTCTGCTCACAGTCCCCCTGTCAAAATCAGCTTTGGAGTGAGGAGGAACAGAGCTGATGTCATTTGCAAGGATCAATGTAGGAGGAAGGAACAGAGACAGGTTTCTTTGCTCTGTTTCCATATGTTGTGGTGCTGGGTTCATGCAGGGTCTGGAAAGGCAACTGGGACATCAGGTTTGTCCACTGACCTCAGCCATTCCAAAGTCTTCAGGTACTGAAAGAGAATCAGTGGCTGAGCTGGGCTGTGTTTCTCAATCCCTGTTGGATCTGAGACTCTGGCAGAGCAGAGGCAGCCTGAGCACTCCCCAAGCAGAAGGATATGTGGCATGCTTACAGATGTACTGGGACCTGATAGAGCTGTTGGGATCCAGTGGTCCCCAGAGACCCCTGGTTTTGTCTTCACTGCAGCAATCTGGGAGGTTGCTTTATGTCACAGCATGTAATTCTTTTACCTTGTCCTGCACTGAATTTTCTTACCAGAGCAGCCTGCCCTCCTGAAAGGCTATAAAAGGCTTTTTATTTAACCTTTGTGACATGTATAAATCCTCCCCCACTGCCACCAAGGAAGCTGTGCTGATTGATTTGCGACCAGGCAGGACAGATTCACAGTCTCTTGGTTACTTCTTCCACAAGCACTCCTCACCCTGGATAGCACATGAGCCATAGTTCACTGGTTTTTCAAAGGTCCTGGCAAGTGCTCTGCCCAGCTTAGCACCCAGGATCCCAGAGCTGAGACCTTCAAGACCTGTGTCCATCCTGAGGATGGAGTTGTTTGCCTTTTTCCCTCTCACTCCTTCAAACAGATGCTGGAGGGGACCAGGATTGGAGGCAGAGCAAGAAGCAGATGAGCAGAAAGGTTTGCAGGGGGAAGCAGAAAAGAGCAAACAGGAGGAAGGCTGGTACAGGAGCCAAGGGGAGAAGAGAACCCCAAGGCCAGAGGGAGGGCACTGCCATTTCCCCACGTTGGTTCTCAGAGTGATGTAGCACAATCCCTGGTGTCACCTAGGCGTGGTACTTTTGTAAGTCGTCTCCTACCCTCACTATTTTCAGTGTTCCTTGATTTTTGGAGACTGTTGTAAATAAAAGATTTTGACATTGACACGTTTGGATCCCTCACTCAGCCTCACATCAACGTTGCAGGTCACTGTGGTGCTGGCCAGAGCAGCACTGCCAGGCTCTGGTGTGCCACAGCACCAGCTCCCAGCCTGCACAGAATCACCTGCTCCCGCTGCTGAAATGGGGCCCCTTGAGGCCAGTTCCTGACACAGAGAAGCTGAGGGGCTGGAAGTGCCAGCTCAAGATCCCACAAGAGGGCTGGCTCGAGTGTGAGCTGTAGCCATGTTGTGTGGAGGCTTTGAACTCCTCTGTTCCACGCCGTGCCTCTTCCATTGCATCCAGCCTGCTCTTCTGTGCCAACTCCACGAGAAGGACGTTCAGCTGCCTGCTCCTGTGCCACTGCAGCTCTCACAAGGCACAGGTCCTGCTCCAAACTTCTGCTCGGGGCTTTGGCTCAGTCCTGTGCTGCAGCAGCTGTGATGTTGCCAGGAAGGGCAGTGCCGACAGCATCTTCCAGCAAAACCCTCCTGTGGGTTCAAGCTCTCTCTTCTGTGGACAAGGCCAAAGTTGCCAATGAAACCCTTGCTGTAATAAACAGCAGGAAGGCTTCAGGGGCATAGACTGACAAGGAAGAGAAAAAAAAAAAAAAAAAGCAGTATCCCCAGGAAGGAGGAATGTGGACCCTTTAATTGGGAATTTCAGGTCGGGGAGGGTTTACGCTCAAACCCACTGCTGAGAAATGGCCAAGCAAGGTGGGGAGGGGTTGGGTTTGGCTCTGAATTCAGCCCCTCGCCCCAAAAGCAGGTGCAACAGGTACCCCCTTGCATGCTGTTGGCGATCTGTGTGTGGGCTGTGGACCATGGAGGAGGCACCGTGTTTCTCCTCACAGGACATGCCCGAGGCTGACAGATGGGAGGATGGGGTCCCAGAAAAGGGGTGCCCTGGGGTACGGCAGCTGCAGACACAGGCAGAGTTCTGCAGGGTTTCTGTGGCTCTTCAGAAAATGGATGCTGGGTTGGGGAAAGGTTTGGGACAGGAGAAAATGCTCAGAGGATGGACTAGACAGGGTAACAGCTGCTGACTGTTCATTTCAAGCTGGCAGAGGTGGGAAGGAATTGTGTTTGTGTCTGCAGGAGCCTCTCTGCATGGGGAGCTGGCTCAGGCCCTGATGACACTGATGGTCCACGCTCCAGAACCTGCTGCCTGTGATTTGGCAGAGCCCCATCTCTCCTTCCAGGTGAGTGAGTCTGGTGTGAAATCTTCATTTCACACAGCAAATTCCCCCTGGTCTGCTGGCACGCTGTGGCACAGTGAAATCTCCATTGCTTCCCCAGCACCCTATCAGAGTTTAGGGGCTCTGCCTGTGCACCCTGGGGTGCTGCAGCAGGAGCACCCTGCACCCCTTCTCCCACAGGCTGCTTCCCACCCTGAAACCAAACCCCAAACTTCAAGACTGTGGCTTTGAAAGGGAAAACTGGAGCATCTCTGTGCCCA
>VYZU01016311.1:0-13290 GCA_013401355.1 Ceyx cyanopectus | reverse complement strand
TCCAAGGTCTCTGCCAAGCAGAGCAGTTCTGTGATTCCAAAGGGCTGGGAGGGATCCAGGGGACCTGTGGTTGAAGATCTGCCCCATTCTGCCCCCTCCAGCTGGTCTACGACGGGATCCCCAGGGGGGACCTGCAGCAGCGAGAGCTGCGCCTGAGCGTGCTGAGCGAGGAAGGCTTCTGGGAGAACATCCTCCTGGGAGAGGTCGGGATCCGCCTGCGGGACCTCGACCTGGCTCAGGAGAAGATGGGATGGTTTGCTCTGGGATCCCGCGGCCACGGCGCCCTCTGAGGTCCCACCCCCAGGGCATGGCCCCCAAGGCTCTGCCCACCCTGGGAGGTGCCCGTAAGGGACCGGGCACCCATGGGTGCTGCCGCAGGCGTCTTCTTTTTTAAGTTTACCTTGTGTCAAGGGAGCAATGCGGGGAGGGGGGGTGGGGAGGAGCAGTGGGGTGCTTCGGGGGGGAGGATTTCTTCCTTTGGGATATCTGTATTTTAATTTTTTTAATACTGAGTAGTGTGCGGCCGGGCACTGGGGGTGGGGAGGCTGTGGGCTTGGTGGGGGGGTGGTTGGTCAATGTACCCACAACACCCCCCTGATCCCGGGCGCTTCCCAGGGCGGGGACTTCGCTCCCAAAGGAGAGCGGCGTAGCGGGGGATGATTCTGGGTGGCTGACCCCTCCTAACACCACGGGAAGGGGAGCACGGGCCACCCTTTCCCAGGACAGCCCGTCTCCTCCTCTGCCATCCTGCCCCGGAGCCAGGGATGCCTGTGCCAGGGTGCGGGCTTGGTGCCTGTGGTGCTTTGTTTACAGCGAGAGCTCCGTAAACGGACGAAATGTTTCTCAGGATCGAGAATAATGAACTTAACCTTTATATTAAAAGTTTAAAATATTGTACCTAGCAGGAGAAGGGAGGGTGGGGGGAGCAGCCCAGCCCTGCGAGCTGCTGGGGATGCTGGAGTTGGCACCCGCCAGCTGTCGGGACCCTCCTGCCTGTAACACGGTGGTGTGAAAATAAAGGAGATGGAACAGATGGGACAGTGTGTGGGACCTGCCTGCACCTCTGCCTGCACAGCTGCCTGAACTGGCAGCACTACTCCCTGCTTCTCTGCCTGCAGATCTGCACCTCTGCCTGCATATCTGCCCACACCCTTGCCTGTGCCATGGCTTGAGCCCCTCTCTGCAGCTCTGCCAGCACATCTGCCTGAACCACTGGCACCACTGCCCACACCTCTGCCTGTGCCGTGGCTTGAGCCTCTCTTTGCACATCTGCCCAGCCCAGGGCACCAGAGGCTGAGTCAGCACCTCAATAACAAAGGTAACTTGCCTTTACCAGTCACTCACCATACCTGAGTCAACTCTGGTGCCACAAGCCCCCTGTCCACCTGCAAAATAAAACAAATAAATCACAACCCAAATGGCAAAACAAAAAATCCCCTGGGAAGGGCTGGGCCAAACCACCAGAACACCTGGTACTAGGTGCCTGCAAAAACAAGAAAGTCACTGCTGCATTGCAGGCTTAGCCCATGCCCTGCTACATCTGCACTCTGACCCCCTCCCGTGCTCAAATATGCTACCCCTGCTACACTGGCCATGCATTCCCATGAGAAGGGGCTACACAGTGATGTGTGAATCCAAAGCATAACCATGCTCTAGACATGCCAGCAAAACAACCCACAAACTGTTATTGCTATTGCACAAAGCCCTGACAGCACAGCAGTGGGCAGGGCAGCTCCAACCCACACCAATGACACTACACACACACACACACAAACACACACACACTCAAGGATGAGAGTAAACTCCCAGCAAGAAGAAAGACTGCCAGACAAGACAAGCTGGACGGAAATAACACCTACGTTGCCACGATACACCCAGGCTCCGTGAGGGCCTTGGAAGGGAGCAGAAGATGCTGGCCCATGATGAGAATTTATGGCCAAATCTGAGATTTGCTGGATGCACGAGAACACGGACTTCAAGACCTAACAGTGTAAAGAAAGGAGAAAGAAGTGCCAGTCCCTACAAAGAGGCCTCAAGAAAAGACAGCAGCTGCTGGTGCCCGGAATGGCAATGCCAATGTGACCCATGGATGCTGTCTGAGATGCCAGATATTACTGGAAAACACCATCCCCGTCATCCTCCTCCCTACTGCCCCGGCTCACATTTAATGTCATCCCATTCCAAGACTTCATGGTGCCAACGACATAAAAGTGAAGTGCTGAAACCGTGTGATAAATACTTTGCTCTTAGACATCGACCAGCCCAAAAGCGCCTCTCCTTCTCCAGCTGCTCCGCGATGTGGGCTGCCATCCCCACGAAGCCTCCTCTCGATTTCTGCAGCAAATAAAACCCAAAGGTGCAGAGAGATGCTGCTGAAAACAGGAGCCTGGGTCCAGCCGTTCCCATCTCCGCCTCCTTCAGCCTGGGCTGTCACCCCTCCTCACTCCTGTGTTTGGACTGCCAGGCTGAGGCTCGGGTGTGACCTGCGGACACAGACAAGGGCTGCTTAGAACTTCTCTGGCTGCTGCGCGGGGACGTGGCTCCCTCTGCCCCCAGGCACCGTCCCTCGGTGTGTGTGTGTTCCCCAGCCCCTCCCCTCCGCGGGCAGCCGAATCGTCCCCGCGAGCGGCTGATTGGACGTTAACGGGGGTGGACAGATGGAGCCCTGACCGCTCGACCCCGGCTGATCGCGGCCATGCCCGGGGGGGCGAGTCCCGGGCTCGTCCCCCCCGCCCCCAGGTCCGGTCCCGCTGGGGGCGATCCCGCCGCCGCCATAGGGGGCGCTGTCGCCGCCCGGCTGATGCAATCCCCGCGCGCGAGAGAGGGGCGGGGCCTCCTCCTGGTGGGCGGGTGCTACCCCACAAAAGGGGCGTGGCCTGAGCTCCGCCGTCCAATGGGAAGCGGCAGCGCTCGGTGAAGAGCGAGGGGCGGGGAGGGGGAGGAGACGCTGCCGTTGACCTCGCCCCGCCCCTCGGGGCTCGCGCCGGCGCCGGGCGGTTGAAGGCTCCGCGCTCGCCCCCGCGCCGCCATTTTGTGCCGCCGCCCGAGATCAGGATGGAGCCGAGGAACCGAGCGAAGCCCCTCGCAGCCCCCCGCGACCACCGTCACGCAGCCCCGCCACGGAGAGCCGCTCCGCACCGCCGACAGCACTGCCGGGAGCGTTGAAGAGTCTTCTTTCTCTGCCGTCGTCGCCACCGCCGCCCATGGAGCCGAGCGGACGGGAACGCGCCGGGCCCGGCCTGAGTTGGGCCCGGTTGGGCTTGACCGCGGCCTGGACTAAGCCGGCCGGGTCCAGCGCGGCTCCAACCGACGCCTCGCCGCAGGCGAACCCGCCCTTCTCTTGGCTGCGGCTGGTGTCGCAGCTGCTGTCGCCGTTACCCGCTTTGCTCCAGCGGTTGCTGCCCGGCCCCGCGCTGAGCAGCGCCCTTTGCCCCGCCGCTGGGCCCACCAAGGGCCCTAAACCGCCGCTGCTGCTGCTATCGGAGCCGGCCGCTCCTCTGAGCTGGACCGAGGAGACGTTGCCGTGGCCGGAGGAGCCCCTGGAGAAGGGGCGAGGAGGTGACGCGGAGCCTCTGCAGGGCCTCTGGAGAGCCGGGCTGGTGCGGAGCAGCCTCTTGTCCTTCCCCGTGCCGCGGGTGGACTTGTACGTGCTGGATCAGGAGCAGAAGCGAGCCGGCTGCTCCGCTAAGAACCATCTGCCCCAGCCCCTGCGAGCCGAGGTGCCCGCGGAGGGCTGGCGAGGCGGGTTGCCGGAGGTCGAGTTTCTCCGCAGCAAGCGCTTGGCTTTTCTCCAGCCCTGGCGTTTGGCGAGCGGCGGCCTGGCCGTGCCGGAGCCGGACCACGGCTACCACAGCCTGGAGGAGCAGCAGGAGCAGCACAGGAACGTTTGGGGAGCGCGGCGGGAGCAGCGCTGCGGTACCGAGGAGGTGAAGCGGGAAGAGGAGCCGGGTGATGCGGGGGCACGGCCCTTGGAGCGGGAGGGGATGCTTGAAGGGGAAGCGTTGATTGATAAAGATGAGGAAGACTCTGAAACAGAGCAAAACCTTCCCGCTTCAGCCCGCCCTGCCTGTGCGAATAAACTCATAGACTATATCATAGGGGGAGTTTCCAGTGGGGAGGAGAGTGTGGATGATGAGGAAGACTGGGATGATGATGATGATGGTGATGACGGGTTTGACAGCGAAGGACTCCCCTCGGATTCAGACGCCTGTAGCCAGGACGGGGAAAGGCTTCATCTCTGGAATTCCTTCTACAGTTTGGATCCTTACAACCCTCAGAACTTCACAGCTACCATTCAGACTTCTCCCAGCGAGCCGGAAAAAGATATGTCGGATATGGAAGAGGAGGAGGAGGAGGAAGGTTGTTCGTGGGCAGAGGAGTCCTCGGGCTCTTCTCACTCTAGTTCTGAAGAGGAAGACGAGTGGGACTGTAGCAGCGTGGATGAGGCAGAGAACTTGAAACTTTGGAACTCCTTCTGTACCTCAGATGATCCATATAACCCTTTAAACTTCAAGGCAGCCTTTCAAACAGCAGAGAAAAAAGGAGCAGAGGGGCCGAGTTTGGTCACTTCTGAGCGTAGCCACTTCACCGTCTGTCGGGTGCAGCTGGAGGAAGGGAACTGGGGGGTCCCTGGCGTTGTTCAGCACGGCATCCTTTCTGCCGAGAAATGTACCAGTACCAAGAGAAAAAAGGTATTTTTCCTATATCTTTCTGTGTTTTGGGGGTGCTAAAAGCAAAAAAAAAAAACCCCACAAACCTTTGGGCTGAGTAGTAGGTGGGTGGGTGAAGTCACTGGTGCCAACATTCCAGGGCAGATCACCCCCCCTGTGATCTTATGCTCTAATTATTTGTGGCGAGTGTGGCTCATCCTTTACACGTGATCGCGGGCGTCGTCACTCGGTGATGTAAGACACGTAATTGCTTTAGATTTCTCGATGTGGAGTTCCAGTTTCCTTCCCAGGTGGGAGTTTTCACTCTCTGTGTTGTAGTTTTCGCTTTCAGGGAGGCGGCTGAGAACTGTCCCATCCGTTTTTCCTCTGGAAACTACTCGTTTCCCTTTAGGAATTAATGTTGAGCAACTGCTGGACTTTCCACGTGGTGTAATGGAGACTTAAAGCACTGTGAGCGTTGCAGGGTTTGTGACACGCCTGATCGAGTTACAAACACCTTTTGGAGTAGGAAAAATCCCTCTTGTGGGTCAGTCTAGGCCATGGAAGTTTCAATACAAAAAGTATAGTAATAATCCCACTTATGTCATGGAAGTTTCAATATAAAGTATAGTAATATTCACATTTATGCCATGGAAGTTTCAATACAAAGTATAGTAATATTCCCATTTATGCCATGGAAGTTTCAATACAAAGTAATATTTCCATTTAAGAGACTATTCTAATACAGTCATTTAAAGCAAAGGTGTGATCTGGAGCTGGGATTTTGAGCACAGACTGGCAGTGCAGTGTGTTTATGAGGAGTTATGCCTTAAAAAGCTTCTAGAACAGGTGCCAGGGCTCAGGGAAGTGGCAGATTTGTCCTCTCGAAGGTTTTGTGCTGCCACAGATGGACAAAATGGGGGTTTTTTTCGGGTCTAATGTCTGAGTTTTGCCTCCCACCTCGAGCATTCCTGAGTAATAGCTCGGGATAGCAGGTCCCAGGGTCACAAAGAGGGTCACAAGCCAGCAACATCCAAGTGTGTGGGGTTTATTTCAGTGCTCTGATGGCAGAGATCTCTTTGCTCCTTAACTGAGAACCTGCCTAGGAGGTCATTTCATTCCTGGCTTTGCTGGGTGGCTGCAAAGATTGATTTTTTTTCCACAGGAGAAGCTGTTCTGTTTAAACTGGAAATACTGGGAGTGAAAAGGTTACTTCAGGAGGTGCTTTGTAGCTGACGTGTCCCCAGGTTGCACCCCAAGTCCTGCTGCCACCTTAAAGCCCTGTCCTGGCTCTGGGATGTTGACTTCTAGGAGGAATATTTTTTTTGCCTCATGCTGTTTGTGTCATTTCCCGAGGTGGTGAAAGAACAAGGATCTGGATGCAATAGTTAGAGGGATGTTACCAAATCCAGTGATTGTCCCCAGGGGTGGCTCAGCCTGATGTAAAAAGGGTGTAAGGAGCTCAGGAGGGGCCAGGCTGATGTAACAGCTCCGTGTGCTCCCTGGCAGGTAATTGGGTCTGTCTGTGAAACACCAGGGACTGCCAAGCAGTGGCTGACACGTGCCCAGGAAGCCTTTGAGTCATTCAGCCCACTCGAGGCTGTTTTCTCCCTGGCATCCTGCACTCAGACAGCACCAGGAGTCGTGGGTGTCCATGCTCCAGCTGGAGAGCAGGGAGAAGTGTCCCTCAGGGGGCCCTGCTGGGGCCTGTGGTGTTTACATTGATATCAGTGCTACAGAGAGGGGGTGGAGGCACCAGCAGGTTGGCAGATGGCACCAAGCTGAGTGGGGCTGTGGATACACCAGAGGGATGGCATCCATCCAGAGGGACCTGGACACGCTGGAGAGGTGGGCACAGGGGAACCTCCTGAGGCTCGACAAGAGCAAGTGCAGGGTCCTGCCCCTGGAATAATCCCCACTGTCCATCCAGGCTGGGGATGAGGGGATGGAGAGCAGCCAAGAAAAGGACTTGGGGTGCTGAGAGAGGAGCAGCTGGACATGAGCCAGGGTGTGCTGGAGCTCAGCAGCCAATCCATCCTTTGCTGTAGTGTGGGCAGCAGCTGGAGAGAGGGGATCCTGCTGCTCTGCTCTGGGCAGAGCTCCCCTGGAGCCCTGTGTCCAGCTCTGGAGCCCTCAGCAGAGGAGAGACATGGAGCTGCTGGAGCAGGGTCAGAGGAGGCCATGGAGATGCTCAGGGGGCTGGAACAGCTCTGCTATGGGGACAGGCTGAGGGAGCTGGGTTAGTAACTCCAGTGTTTGACTTGTCTCCAAGAGTCTGCCCTGGGCTGGGGGTGCCAGCTCCTTAGCTTTGTCCTGCAGAGCTGTGGAGCTGCATGAAAATTATATGGGAGGCAGGAGGAGCCTGGAATAGTTTGGCTGTTCTTATCCCAGTCTAAACACTGTCCAGTGAAGATCCTGAGTCTTAAATAACAGCTCTTAAAGCTCAGGAGTGAAAATTTTCACGGGATATTTTCAACTGCCTTGGTTCTGATGCCATTTCCTTGCACAAAGTGAAACTCTGTGCAGTGTGCTGCCAGCTCCAGATGGGATTTGTTCCAGTCAGGCCCCCAGGAGTGTTGCTTCCTTAGCATCCCAATGAGATTCCCTGACTCAGGGGATTCCTTCCTCTGCACAGCTAGCTTCTGAAGGCCCGTGGTGTGTTTTTAGCCTCCAGGGGATGTCCTGGCTCTTCCCAAGGTGACCTGGCTGGGTGAGGTTCCAACCCAGTGCTGAAACGTGGGTGGGTGGAACACTGTGACCTGCCTCAGCCCAGCAACTCCCCCGGGGCTTGAACTGCTCTGGGGGAGGCAACTGGTGGTTTTTCCAAACACACAGGGTGTTTGGCTAACTCTTTGCCCTCTGACTTGATCTTTTCCAGGTGACTTTCCTGGAGCAGGTCACGGAGTATTTCATCAGTGGGGAGGAGGATCGCAAGGGGCCCTGGGAGGAGCTCGCCCGGGATGGCTGCAGGTTCCAGAAACGTATCCAAGAAACAGAAGAAGCCATAGGATACTGCTTCACAACAGAGCACAGGCAAAGAGTGTTCAACAGACTCCAGGAGACCTGCTACGAGAGGGTGGATCTCTCCTAGAACCTTCCAACACCCTGTTGGTTGTGTGACCCGTAGCACTTAACGGCTTCAGAGTGAAGAAGTGGCAGCTGCACGTGCCCCTTGGAAATGGGGGGAGTGAAATGGGATTGGAACCCTTGCCCCAGCCTGCCAGTGCACCTGTGTGTCCAGTTTTGATAGCCAGACAGAAATCTTGGCAGTATCCCCAAGGGGAAGGGTGGTAGGATTGCATTCCTGTCCAGCACCACATGAAAAATGGACCATTTTAGGTTAAATCCATTCCCAAAAATGCCTTGTCTGCTGTCTGTGGAGAAGTGATGACTATTAAGTTGGATATTTTGCACTTTGAAGAAAAAAAAAAAGCAAAACCTATTTTGAAGGAAATATTTATGATGCTCAGAGCCTAGCTCTTGCAGTTTTGATTTAAAGCTTCAGGAGGTGTTTGCTGCTTCTCTGCTCCTCTGTTCCCAGACTTGTACAGAAGTCTCCTTGTTTTTTGTCAGCTAATCATGACCACTTCCCTGTGTGAGGCAGACAGTTTATTCCTTTCTTCCTGACATCCTGGGGTTGCATGTAGTGTAGTGTTTCTGTTCTGCTTGGGTGTCTTAATATTTCAGTCTCACACACTGGGAGGGGGTCAGGGCAGCTCTGGTGCTCTAGGAGCCCTTTGGTTTGGCTTTATTTCAGCAGCACCTTCACCCACTACTATTCCAAGGTTGGCTGCTTGTGCACCAAACCTCTTTGCTTTCAGGGCAATGAAATGCCTGATCTGGATCAATATTTAAGGTACTTCAGGGTCCATAGATGCCATTTGCATTTGGGGAGCCAGGCCCAGGGAAGAAACCCCTCATTCTGAAGTTAATTTTGGAATCCTTTTGCTGTCATGGATTCTGCTTTTTGAAGGTGGATTGAAGTGTGACTGAGGATTCTTCTCATGTCCAACACTCATGTTCTGATACTTGAGAAGGATTTTTGACTTATGGAAGCCCAAGGCTTCAAATCACCACTTTCTTCACCAAAAGCCAGTATTAATACCTCTCTGCAGCTGCACTTTGGTTCTTCTGGTACCAAAATAACATGTTTGGGGTCTGAAAGTCGAGGTCCAACTGTGGAAGGAAAACACTCCTTATTTCAGTTCCTCATTAAAATGTAGAGTTGTTGTTTCAGTCCCAGATAAAAAAGCAGCAGAGCTGGGGGATGTTTGGACTGAGTGATATGTGGCTGGCAGCAGAGCAGCAGGTACAAGGTCATGGGATAAATACCAAACACTAAGGAATTCAGATCTCATTTGCTACTTGCTTCATTCAGCTGATTAGAATGAGTTCCCTTTTGGAGGGAGAAACCTAAAACCACTTCAGATTTGGCATCTCATTAATAATTTCCATTTTTTTAATCCAAAAGAAACTTCCAGGTACATGGAGAGAGGAGCTTCACTGCACCACCTTTTGGAGCCAGCTCCTGATTCTGTCTCAAACTTGAGACTTTTTAGGTGAAGTATGTGATTTAAATTCAAAAACAACCTCTCTGCTACAAGTTAGAATGAAGAAATCCAGAGAGTTTACTGTGAACTACAGTAGAGTTGTCAGGTAAACTTAAAAGCACAACCAAAACTCAAGCAGCTACTGGGGAGCAATGCAGTAAAGTTACTTTTCATCCACATATCATAAAAAAAAAACCCAAAACAAAAAAATGGGGGCTCTCCTTTCTTAGAAAAGATCATTTTAGTTGTGAAATTGTCATTCTAATAATTCCCTTAAATCCTGTGAAATCACTTAATTTTTAGTAAATTTTCCTGTATCATATCTGAGATTTGATTTGATTTGTTGTTCAGGAAAAAGGATGTGGCCTGAGAAATGGAGAATTCCACCAGAAGATTTGGTGAAATGCTGCTCATTGCTCTTGGTAAAATACAGAAATATTCTCTACACTACAGGATTTTTTTTTTTCCCTGACTCTCCCACACTCTTCCATCTTCTGGAACTGGGTGCTTTAGTTTCTCTGGACAACTCTCTGGGTTTACTGCTGCTTGTTGAAGCTTCTGAGTGCTGTGAATTAACAGCTGCAAGGGTTGATCCTTTGCTGTTTGCAGAGGCTGGGAAAAAACTACAGCTGGGAACAAACAACTGACAAATTGGATGGAAAATAGATGAAAAATTACAACTTTCCAAGTGTTTCTGATACTGGAGAGAGGAATTGATTATTTTTTTTTTCCCCATCAGGCATTGTATCACTGAAACCTGCCTGGTGAAAGGAAATTAACACTAAATTCACCCCCTGCCAGTCACCTGAACAGCATCTGAAGCTCAGCTGTCCAACATTTTCCCTATAAAACACCTGAAAATGGTCAGCCAGGACCTCTACCCCTGTCAGTGCTTTGAGTGAGGTGGTAAAAAGAACCCTTGTTGAACTTTAAATCAAAACTGTAAGGATCAGATTTTATTTTTGTATAATTTAGAGAAAGTCAGAAAACCTTCAGCTTTGGCTTTATACAGATTTTAATTGATTTGTGTCGAGTTTGTTGGGTTTTTTTATATCTAAAGTTCTATTTCTGTACATAGTTAAACTATTCAGAACTAATCTGTAAATTGTAATAAAGTTATTTGCAAGATAATGCCAAATTGTTTTCCTTTGAGAGTTCTGGGTGATGATTTTTGGGTTTAGCTTTAGCAAAATATTAAATATGCTTTTTTTTTTTCCTCTCATCACCTTTGGTGCTTTCAGAGCTTGTGGGAATTGAGAAGCACGAGCTGCATCCCCAGTGAATTTCCTTCTGAACCAGTACATCTGTAATCATAAGGGCTCCTTGTACTGCTGAAGCTCTTCAATTAAAATGCAATTAGTTGTATGCAAATGAGGAGGTGTGTGCAGTGTAAGCAGCCCTGGGCCTGCTGCCCTGGTTTGGGTTCAGTTTTGCTCCCTGCTCAGCAGAACTTCAGCAATGGTGCAGAGTTTTCAAGGTGCTGGGTTGTGTTTTGGGTTTTTTCTTGTCTTTTCAAGATTCAATTGTCTTTTCAGACCATTTTAATTGTATTTTAATTCTATTTTCAGACCAGTTTAAGGTGTCACCTCAGGAGCAGAAGCGACTGGAAGGTGCCCCAGAGCTGATCCTTCCATCAGAGGATCCAGAACATTCCATGTGCATTTGCCCTGTGGAGTTGGCCTCTGAGGAGTGATTTGTTCCCTTTCACCCCTCCTGGAGAGAGATTTTTGGGGGGGAAACCTTTCAAGTGGCTCAGTTTCTGCTCAGAACCCAGTGCCAAATCCTCTTTGTGTTTCACCCTGTGCTTGCACCTGCCCTGGGCTTCTCCAAACCCCCCCTGCTTGTTCCATGAGTATCATGGAAGAAAACTTGCCCTAAGACCAGGGAAAAATATTGTTTGGGACAATATTGAGTGTTGTCATACTCTGAAAGCTGAAAAGAATTCCACTGGGTTTCAAAAATGAATTTTAAATTTTATCCACCTCATTTTGCTGGCTTTAAAATCTGCCTTAAATGTCATTTACTCAGTGAAATAGCTCTAAAAATTACAGTTTGGGAGCTCAAGGAAAGCTGCTCAGTGTCTGGCACCACATCCAGATGCCACCTGGAGCCTGGCAAAGCTGCTGGGGCTTCTCCAGGCCCCGAGACCTGCAGTTGGCATCGAGCTGAGGCTTTGTGGAGGAGCAGAATTGTCCTTGCCCTGCCCCTTGGACCCTCTCCACGGGACCCGAGGGCTTGTTTGCCAGCAAAGCAGGTGGGGAGTAAATCAGCTGCTGGTTTTGGAGTGTCTTTTGTCTGCTCAAAAGGCCCATCACTGTTGTCCTGTCCCAACAGGCCCTGCTCCAGAGTCCCTCCCCATCTTTCTGACAGACCCTTGAAGCCCTGAAAGGCCCCAGAAGGTCTCCCCAGAGCCTTCTCTGCAGGCTGAACCCCTCCAGCTCTCCCAGCCTGTCCCAGCAGAGGGTTGCAGCCCTCCCAGCATTGCTGGGGCTCCTCTGGCCCTGCTCCAACAGCTCCCTGGCTCTGCTGTGCTGAGGATCCAGAGCTGGACCCAGCCCTGCAGGGGGTCTCCCCAGAGCCCTGGGAGCAGAGGGGCAGGATCCCCCCCTCCCTGGCCCTGCTGCCCATGCTGCTGGGGGTGCATCCCAGGGGTCCAGTGGGGTTTTCTGGGCTGCCCTAACATATTGTTGGCTCATGTTGAACTTTTCATCAACCTGGAAGCTGCTGGAGGTAAATTCCTGCTGCCTTTGTCCTGAACAGTGCCACCCAGAGCTGTCCCTGCTCTGTTTTAGCTAAATCCCAACGCCTGTGTCAAGGGAAAAGCTGCCAGGAGGAGTAACTGGTACCTACAGAGCAGGGAAGAGGAAGATCCTGCTTGGAAATTCAGGCTTTTTGCTGCTGGTTTTGTCTGCGGAGGTTCATGGGATGTCAACAACTCTCTGGAGCTGCTTTTCTGCCCCAGAACTGCTCGACAGCCCCGGGGGGAGCTGCTCCTTGCCCCGTGGGCACCGTCGGCGGGTTTCCTTCCCCAGCAGCTTGTCAGAAACAGAAACCAGCTGCAGCCGGTAGCCCCGGGGCTGTGCGGGACCGTGCGGGGCTGCCCTCGGCTGCGAGCCGCGGGGATTCGGGCTCTGGGCTCTGCAGGGGCTTTGTGCTGGAAACAAAGACCCAGCGCGGGGGGGGAACATTTGGATTGGGCACCTTTTTACTTTCTCTCCTCCTCCTGCTCCCTGCTGATGCCTTGAGGGTTACCGAGGGAATTCGGGCCGGGTCTGAGGTGAAACGAGGCTCCTGGCAAAGGGGCTAAGGAGCAGGTTGGAAAGATTCCGCCTTCCCGAGCCGGAGGGATGTTGCTCTGGCACCTTTCCACGCCCCCTCCCTCCCATGCCGGCTGCAGGGAGCTATGGTAACGAGCACAGTACAAGGGTTTGGAGCTCTCGGGGTGGGTGTGGGAGCCGCTGGGCTGCTGTGCCTGGTGGTGAATGTGCTACTGGGGTTGCTGATAAAAGGCTGTGAAACATCTGCTTGCAATCTGGGTGTCTGGGCTCCGGCGTTCCAGCGCCCACCAGCGCTCCCGGCTCTCTGCCCCCGTCTATCAAATTACAAGCAGTTTACAACCAGACATCAAGAATACGAAGCAATTCGCTTTATTTATTTCATCCTTCTATTTTTGCTTAGCAGCTCATTCTTCCTTGAGGTGGTTACTAGGCTCCAAGCTGGGAAAGCCAAGAGGGAGCCGGGTGCTGCCGCCAGCCCCGGTGGTACCGTGACCCATCCCGGCTTGAAGTGATGCTTTGGAGACTTGGGATGGGCGGTGTGCGGAGGGAGGAGGCGACAGCTGGAAGTTACAGGTGCTAGAGCTCAGTCTGTTGTTGAACGGGCACACCTCGGGGTGCAGCAGCGATTCTGATATGGTCGCGATGCCCGGAAAGTTTTTGTCCAGGAGATGGTGCCAGATCCGTGCGGAGAGCGCGGGACCCGCAGCCGGGGATGCTGCAGCCAGGGATGCTGCCGCCGCCGCCGCCACCCTGAGGTGCTTCTGGCCCTGTGGGTCTCCCCGGGATGTCACCCCCTCCTCGGTGACCTAAAGA
>VYZU01016261.1:0-12926 GCA_013401355.1 Ceyx cyanopectus | reverse complement strand
GGGGGCAGGGCGCGAGGGGCGGGCGCGGGGCGGGGCGGAGGCGGCCGGAGCCCCCGGGATCCGCCGACACCTCCCGGGCCCGGCACTCGCCGCCGCCAACTTCGGCCGGGAGTCGCCTTCGGTGCCCACCGGTCACCGGAGCCCAGCGCCGCCACGGCGACGGGGAGGGCAGCGTCGGCAGCGTTTCCCCGCTCCCCTCTCGCTGCCGGCGGGGGGGGCTCGGCCCGGCGCGGAAAGGGGGCCGCGGCCCCCGAGGCAGGTGCGTCCCCTCGCGGTCTTCGGCCGCCGCGACGCTGCGGAGCGAGGAGCGGAGCCCCGAGCCTGCCGCGGACTCCCGCTCACCTGCCGCCGCCGCCGCCCGGGAACGCGGCGCCCGGGAGATGCAGGTAGGAGGCGGCCCCGGCTCACGGCGACGGGGAGGGCGGCGGCGGCAAGGGGGAGGAGGCCGAGGGGCGGGAGGTGTTTCTCCGCGCCGGGCGGCGCGGCTCCCCGGGCCCGTCCCGTCCCCGGGCCGGACGCCTCCCAGGGCGGCCCCCGAAGGGGCGGGAGGCAGCGCGGGCAGCGCCGGGGGATCGCTGCTTTCACCCAGCCCGAGAGACACGGCCGCGTCTCGCCGCCGACCCCCGGCCCGTTACTACCGCCAGTCGGGGCAGGTCAGCGGCTGAGGGGGGCTACGGAGATAGGGCGGTTCGGGCTTCGTGGAGCCCCCGCGGCCGGCGGCCCTGGCCTGGGAAAAGGGTCGTCGGGGGCTGCGGCCGTCGAGGAGCTGAACCGTGGTCGCCGCCGGCAGCAGCCCCTTGGTGGACCACCCCCAAGAACGGAGCAGCAGAGGGGTGACCAGAATAAGAGGCTAAGGCCGGTTGCGGGGTGCCCCGGGGTGGCCTTGGTGGTGTTACACGGTGGGAGAGATCCTGCTCTGGCAGGAGAGATGCTGCTGGGGTGTGAGGGGCTGTACTGTACTGTACTGAGAGGTGTTGTTGGGGTGCAGGGCGATGCACCTCTGGGGTGGCAGACGTTGTGCTGGTAAAACATGTTCCTCGGGCGTGACAGACATGAGTTTGGCGAAACAGATGTTACTCTGGTAAGATGGACGGTACTGTGAGCAGAGGGTTGTTAGATGAGGGACTGCTCCCTGAACATAAGCCAGTGGCTTTCCTGAGAGCAGCCAAGCTCCCAGCTCACAATGCCTTCTCACCCGCGTGCCCTTACAGGCTGTGGCATGTGGCATGGGAGAAGGTGCTTGTGCTTCTGCAAAGGCAGATGCGTGGCAACAGTGTGCCTGGTCTCACAGTACCAGGGAACAAGCATCCCAGTTTTGTCACAAACACATTGTTTTATGAAACTTTTTCTAGGAATTATGGTGCAATACTTCCCTTAGCAGTATGGGTAAAATAACTTCCCCAAACATTTTTTTTTCTGTGCTGTGACACTCTATTACCGTGTGATTTTTGTGCTTTTCTTCTGCCACCAGATGAGGGTTCCTGTCGGTCTCTCTGTCTCTCTGTCCAACTCTTACTTGCCTATGTCCAGCTCTTCCTGCCTGCACTCCAGCATGTGATCATTTTTAGATTTCTTTTTTTTTTTTTTTTTTTTCTGATGGAGCTGTTTCTCACACATGTACCAACATTGATGTTCTGGCTTCATTTTGTTGTGTGCGTGTCACGTTCCTTGTATGCACCTGCACGTTTTTGATGTCATCTGCTCTGCCACACTTCACCCACACAGGCAGACTATCTTTTGTACTAATGCCTCCTCATCTGCCTATAGCTTGAGGGTTCTTACCTGTTGTCCTTTGGTTTTTGTTTCAGTCACACTCGTATGATTGGCAGTTTAGGTATCTCCTTCCTTCACACTCATCTTCATCCATCTGTCCCTTCAGAGCCTGTCAGGTACCTGCACATCTTTAACTCCATGTTAAAGACTCCCAGGTGGGAGGTCTGCAGATGGGCACCAACACAGACATAAGCCTGTCCTTGTCCTTCCTTCCCCCATTCACTATTGGGCATTAACACTGGAGCTGAGGCAACTGCTTTTTCTGGTGGTGGCACATTTACCTACAGGTCCCTGTCTTCTGTCATGTGCATGGATGCTGTTGTAAATGCAGAAACAATTTGGGTACGTGCTCTTTTTCCCAAAATAGAAAGCAATGGGCTTTCTCAGATTTGGCAGGAGAGACAGACTCCTCTTAAACCGATATCCTATACATGGACACCTGGGTTTATCCAAGGTGAAGGCTGGGCACTGAAAGAATTCAAGTGGAATTCTTTTACCCCAAGTGTACAACATATGGGATAAATAGCAGCATGTGACAGTGAAGCTAGCCAAAGTACTATAGTGGGGTTTTATTCCTCCTTTTAAGAAATTAGCCAAGTATATGAACAAAAAAGCATCAAGTGGAACTGCCAGTGTGGGATAGGAGGCAGAGCTGGGGAGGCAAGCTGGCCCCCATCCAGATGTGGGTTTCTTCTGTTCTGTTTTGCTCGCTTGTGTTTCTGTGTCCAGGAGAGATTCCTCCCTTCTGGAAAGGAGTCTCCTTCTAGCTCCTTCTGTGCCTTCAGTATTAGCACACTTCTCCTCTTGGTAGCTGCAAAAAGCCTCAGTGTCCTTTCTCTTGTCTCTAGTGCATATACAACAAAAATAGTCTTCCATGTGTGTCTAACCTCTGTTTAGGGAAAGATGAATCTGAAATCAAGGCTGTGGGCTCCCAGTCATGAGAAGTCTTCTCTCTCAGCCCCTTCCCTCGCAGTCTGCCAGAATTCATAACATAGATTGAAAAAAAACTTGAAGTTTTTAAAGAGCTGGTTCTAAAAAATTGGAGGTTCCTTCTTTTTTTTCTTTTTTTTTTTTTCTGGTAGTGTGTCCCAATTGTATTTTTATTTATTCTACAAAGACCAGACACACACCTTTTTAAAGGAAAAATCACATTCTTCTATAGTGAGGTTTCCAGGATCTTGGACTTTGAGGAAGAGATAAAATATTGTGAAAGTTAAAACAAAAAAGCATACATTAGTGCAGTCACCTTCAATGCTATATGTGTTTGGGTTCATTTTTTTTCACCCTGTAGTCCAGTAGGTCTCTCTTGTTTCTGGACTGCCTCAGACCTTTAGTCTTTTTGTCCTAAAGTTGTTGGGTTTGGGTTTCAAGGCACACAGTTAGGAAACCAGTTCTTTTCTGAAAATTGCATGATTGCTCCTTTAAATGAACATAAATTGTTTCTATTCATAAGATTTTTTTTTTCTAACGGCTGATTAAAGTTTGAGTGAAAACCATTTCATCATTTCCAAATTAATTTGACACACACAATAAGCATTTCAGAGAGACTTTTAAACACAGTACTTTTAAAATCAGAATGTGGGTAGCCTAGGCATGTTGTCATGTAAGACAGGGCAGTTCGTGATGTGCTTCAAGTGAAGGCACCTTTACTTGCTGGAAAAAAGGCACACAGACTTCATTAAAACTGAAGACCGTGCAGAGAAGAGTCATGGGAATTTTTTCTGGACCGGAAAAAATCCTTTTCAAATGGGATATTTAAGGAATGTGGACATAGGTAGTGTTTCAAAAAGAAAATAAGAGGTAGTGTTCTGTGATACCTGAGTACTTTGAGCTGCACTGAGAGCAGCTGGTACTTGGAAGGCTTTCTAATTCAAGAGGAGAACTTAAAGTGCATGTCTGGGTGGTTAAGCTCTGTGCATTCACATTAAAAACAGACAGTGTTTTTAACAGTGGGGTGTTTAACCATCACAAACGACCAAAGGCAACCTTGGCTTCTCCAGCTCTTAAAAATCTTCAAATAAAGACCACATGTCTTTTTAGAAAAGGTGATTTACTGCAGCACAAGTTCTTGGGCTCACTGCAGAGATAACTGAGGATGTATGGACAGAATTACAGTCAAGACCAGACCCTGTGATCCACTGCCCCCTTCCAAGCTTTGGCTTAGGCCTTGGTCAGGCCTGTGCAAGCTTCCCTCTGCTCCGTGTGCGGGGTCACAGAAGACAGGTGGTTGTTTTTCAGCACAGCTCTCTCCACAAAGGGGAGGGATGCCAGTGGGGATGGCAGATCTGTGGGGATCCTTTGCTTGTCCTTGGGAGGTTTGCTGGCTTGCAATGCAGCTGCAGGCAGCATGGGGAAAGGAAGGCTTTGGGTGCCCTCCAGGCCTCACGGGTCTGGGCTACTCAAGCTAGAGTTTGGCTTAGTTCACTGAGTTAACTCCTAGTTAGTTCACTAGCTAGTTCGTTCCTTGTTCTTGCATTATGTGTCCCAACAATTTTTGCCAAACCTCTTCTTTTGACCCTTTTCTCTCTTGGAAAGGGAGCTCGGACAGGTTCTGGTACCCAAGTGGCTACGGCAATGCTGTTTCTGCTGCTTTCCACAGGCTGCAGTGTCCTGCACTCTGCTCTCAACAGCTTTTCCACTTCCTGCTGCCTGACAGGGAGGCACCTGGAGCAAATGAAGGGGGGAAAAAATGTCCATGAAGCCAGGCACTCCCCCATCTGCTCCAAAGCCCTATTAGGGGTACCCCAGCCTAGGTACAGCCCCTCAGCATTTCTTTTGATGGTCCTCCACAGGGCCTGGCAGCAGCAGATCATGAGGACTATGTGAACCCCATCTCTTCCCCTCAGTATGTTTACCTGTCTAAATTTAACTCCCCAGCCAGCTTCATCCATCCTAAGCTGACCTGTTCTCTTGTGGCTTAGCTGTGGGTCTGGCTCCTGCTGCAGCGTTTCCTGGCTGCCTGGGGCTGGTGGTTTGCTGCTTGCTCCCTCTCTCAGGCGGATGCTGGCTCTTTCGAGCTCCCAAGCAAGCCAGTCCTCCATGCTCGAAGGTTTATTTTTAACTCTGGCTACACAGCCCTCGGGACTGGAGGGTCCCTTGTTCTCTTATCCCTGGTTGCTCTATTTACTCTGCAGTAGACTTCAGGAAATCTCCCCTTGCCCAGCTCCAGCCCACAGCCATTTTCCTTCTGGCTGCGGTTGCTCACAGATGGAGCCCAGGCAAGCAGAGGAGCTCCCTGGTCATCTCCAAAGGTGTAGTGCCTCCTTCTGCTCCCATCAGGAGCCCAGCAGTGGAGTTGGGAGGTGGTTCCATGTGGAGGCATTTTCCTTATTTTACGTTGTTCAGAGCTGGGTTTCCCCAAGCTGGCTTTCATCCCAGTTTGTTTGGAAATCAAGTGATGGATGTGTCCTTCACCTTCAGAAGGGATGGAGGGAGAAGCAAGGGAGATGAAGTGCTTCTGTTTCTGTCAAGCTGGACAGAATTTGCTTTCTTTAGAGTTTCAGGGTTTGGGACAGTAAACATGGCCCAACCTGGCAGCTGCCTTCATCTAAATAAAACCATCAGGATGAAACCATTAGTGTCCTGCATAATGCTGCAAGAGACTCCTAATTGATCTCTGCTTTTCTGAGCATGCCTGCTTGTCCTGTAGCTAATGCTGTGGTCTACCACATGAGAGTGATGCTTTGAATCCTGGCCACCCCTGTCACTCTGAGCTAACCCGGTGGCCCAGTGTTTAATACTGTCATATTCAGAGGAAAGGTGATGAAGGCCAAGGTTTTCAGCACTGACTAGTGATTTGGGTTATCCGACTTGAAACATTCTCAAAAGTCATGATTTTTTTTCTGAGGGCCAGCTATTTCTGACTCTTGGGCAGGCTGAAGTAGTCTGGACTTGATTACTCAAAGCGACCAGTCCATTTTGCAATTCTGGAGCAAAATTAGGCAAAACAAAATGAGATAAAATGATGCACGATGCAGGTCCCTAGCAAAGGTACTCCGATGGAGTGAGTCTGTCTAGAGTGGGAATTGATTCATGGCTGGAGAGCTCATGGCACTGGTGCAAGCAGGAGGTTGAGAAGGAGTTGTAGATGTGGTGCTGGGGGACATGGTTTAAGGACCTTGGCAGTGTAGGGTTAATGGTTGGACTTGATGATCTTAAAGGTCTCTTCCAGCCAAATGATTCTGTGTGATTCTGTGAGTTACTGGTTTAAATTGTGGTTGTTGATAGCTCATGGGCAAGGCTTGAAGGGTTTGATCATTTTATCTTGGGAAAGAAAAGGGGAGCAATGTTTTATCTTTAGATAGAGATGCACAGAGGTTTTTTAGCAAGTTTAAGTCTTATTTAAAGCATTTCAGGGAAAATACATTTGGTGAGACTGAAATGGTTGGGTGGAACAGGTGGTTTTAGACTATATTTTTTCCATCGAGAGCAGAGGGTTAACAAAAGTCATTCTAATAGTAGTATTTCAGTGGTCTCCCTAAATCTGTCTTCCTTTTCCAGTTGTTCTCTGTTCAGCTTCTTGGCTGGTTTGGTATCATAGTTTCACTGAGTCCTGAAGCATTGTAGCACCTCTCTTGTGGACATGTTAAGAATTGTAAAGCAAACTGAATTGGAATCTCTCTTGCTTAGCTGTGAAAATGTTTCTGGGCTTTGCTGTGTGCATCAAAGGATGGTGAGAGAAGTGTATGAGCCCAAAGATGTTGTCATTCATGGAGCATTTTTTGGAAAAAATAATTTTGTGGCTCTGAGGCTCATTACTTTCTGAGGTGTTCCCAAGTACTCTGAAGTTGTCTCTAATTGTAAAAAAAAAAAAAAAAAAAAAAAAAAGAGTTGCTTTTCCCTCCAGTTTTTACAGATATAGCAGTTCTAGAGGTTTTCTTATTCTGTGGCCCAGATTTGTTAATTACTGTAAATATTGGTCCTGCCAGAATGACAGGGTTTTGTTTAGTAAATATTTTGCAGTTATCATCTCTGTGTCATAGCTGGGAAGGTTTGGAGTATCCTGTGGTAGTCATCACTGCCAGTCCTGCCCAGTTTGCATCTTTGCAAACCAGCTGGAGCTTTACAGTCTTGTATCAAGACAATGCAGATATTCACGAGGTAGCTCTTTAAGTGCTGTATGAGGCACTCTGGTTTTGGCCCAGAATGTCAGCTCTTGCTGCAGTGTGTGGTGTGTACAAACCAGGTTTCCCACTGACATCTGCAGCCTTGCGGGTGGCTGCAGCTGTTATTCCACCTGTGGAGATTTTGCAGCCTGCCATACAGGTAGAGTGGAGTGAGTGAATTATGACCAATTACCTGTCCCAATTTCTTTTCTGTTTTTATAGCTATTCCCCATTTCCACCTATTCTTAACAAGCTGTTTGGGAGTCTTGCCAAAGTACAAAATGAAGTTCTATTAATTTTTTATTAATGGCAAGGAAGTATTCAGCTGGGTAAGCTTGGTAAGTGCAGCACTGTTTATGTTCAGTTTTTACTGTAGCTGCATAGGCTCTTTCAGCATCACTGCCATTTTCCAAGGAGCCTGGGTGATCCTGAAAGGCTCAAGAGCTGCTTGTCTGCTCCACAGCATGCTGAGAAGATCTGTATTTCTGCACAACAGTTGCACTCCAGTAGCACAAAACCCCACGGCATGTAACAAGCAGACTTTTTATCCACAAGTCATGTAAAACTTCTGTATCTGCTAAGAAAATGGTGCCATTTAGGTAAGACTTGCACACCAGGAGCACTCTGCTCCTATCTGAATTAGCCTATTTGTGTTAGGTCATGCCTCCAGTAGAGCAGTGCTGGCACAGCTGGACAGTGCTGGGATTTTTTTGCCTGCGTGGCTGTGACACCTTTCCAAAGACCATGAACAAAGGCAGCTCCTTCTCTGGGCACAGCTGTGGCCTTGCAGGCATCTTTGTCAGCACAACAGTGTTCACTGGGGTGTTTGGAGGTGAGTGGAATGCTTTTGTTATATTTCTTTTTACTCCATAAACTAACAAAGTTTTATGGAGTAAACTTGATAGTCTTATCCAGGCTCTACTTATAGTTACCAGGTAACACTTCGAAGTCAAGCATAAAACCAAGCTACAAGCAGTAGAAAAGTGGTAACATGCAGAGTGTTAGTTTGTGTTAGCTAAGCCTAACTTTAGCTCATGGACAAGGCTGAACTGGAAAATGTATTTTAAATATATTAGAGATAAAACTCTGTGTGTTTTTTTGCCACTTCTGGTTAATTTGTGTGAGATCTGAGCTGGCAAACCTCGTGCTTCATGCAGTTGATCCCAAGGAAGGTGACTGGCACAGCATGCTTCTGAGCCAGCAAGGACATCTTTGCCTGTCAGCTGTACCAACTCCTGCACCTCCCTTGTGCAGCAGGAAAGATTATGCCTCTTGCTTCCCAGTTGGCCCAGTAGCTCGTTCTTCCTCCTGGTAAAAGAAGTAGTGATCTTCACAGAGCCCAAAATGTTTGCCTGTAGCCAGGGAAGGATTATAGAGCAGACCTGTGTGCAAGAGGATGTGCATATACAGGCCTGTAGGGTATGCTGGAGCTGGACCAGGAATGGGGGAGGATAGGGCCCTGTGGAAACTGGGGCTCAGCTGGGGCAGGCGTCAGAAGCTGCCATGGGCTGGGGCGTGACTTTCCACACTCAAGCCTGGGATTGGAAGAGCTCAAAAGCAACACCCATTCCCAAGTTATGGTTTGTCATCCAGAAGATCCATCAGTCTGGCAGGTGCTGGTCTGATGTTGAAAGCTGCAGAACTGCTTGAACACGATTTCCTCCCCGTGTAGTTCTCAGGCACACGTTACTGCTCTGGCCAGCCATGGTTGTGACTCCACCTCAATATATTTTACTTCTCCCTTCAGCTCCTCTGCCTGAAACGTGCAGGAGCTTTTGGCTCTTAATACCAACTTCACCACATCAATTTCATCACTTGATTTTGTCACTCTTTTGTTGTAGGTCCTACTCTCACTGTACCTGTGCAGAGTGACCATCTTGGTGACTCAGAATCTGAGGTCCTGCATCTGTGACTAGTCACTGTAAATGGCCTTGCTGTGCAGTTTTTGCTCTGTACGGACCTGGAAGTTCATAGCCGTTGTCCCATGAGTCCAAAACAGTGGAGGTTAGTGTTGTAGTTACCTTTCTGGACAAGGTTCACTACCCCATATTTGGGATCTACTGCTTTCTCTTATTGATCCTGTCATCCATATCACTTTTGAAGATACTAAAGAACATGGGGTCTAATATTGATACCTGGAGGACTCCACTTGTGGCATCTCAAAGATTATGGAGACCAGTCTCCCAAAGATGTCAGCCAGTTCTCAGCACCCTGGGGTGGATAATGTCAAGGCCCACTGATTTATAGGGGTCAAGCTCCTGTGATAGTTCACATACCAACTCTTTCTTCACTGATAGTGGGTCTGTGTTTGTATCAACCTGGATTTTTAATCCCAAGGCCTGGGGCCCAATAGTACTGGTAAGGACAGAGAAAATTCTGGTAAAATATTTTAAATGTTTTGTTTCTATCAGTAATAATTTGGGTATTTTTATACCTCTGCATTTTCAAGTCAAAATCATTTAGAATTGTTCATGGCATGAAATAGTGTAGTATTGTGACCTTTCATCTGTATTTGAGATGCAGGCAAATGTTGAAATCCCAGCCCTTCTTGGGGAACAGGGATTCCATTCTCTGACCAGATCCACAGAATTATATTTCCACTGGTTTTGCTGGCTGGCTACTTCAATACTTTGTGTATGATGACTTGTAATTCACTGCAGATTCAATCTGTGATGTGTCCACATGGTCGGTCTGGAGAGTCTGAGGGCAGTTAATCTTTCTTGTTCTGTGTTGTGCTTTCAAAGTAATATCCAGATTTCTTTCCCAAGACAAGTTTTCATGTTGGACCAATGCTTGGTAGTGCACTGTGCAGCTGCCTGATATATATTCCATGCACAGATGAGGACTCTGATGCTCTCTTGGTGTAGCTATGAGGTCTTCTATGAAATCAGAATGTTTTAAATATTGTGACAGCTTCTTGGTCATCTATTGTTTGCAGCCCCACAGACTGCCATATATCTTTCTTGTCAGAAGTTACTTTTTCCCCGTGCTACCACTGTGGGGAACTTTTTCCTGCCGGGCCCTGTGCAATATATCTCCCAGAAGCATGTCTTTGTCTAGCTGCCTCAAAGCATAATCCAAAGAAAAGTCTCTGAAGCAAGAAATGTCCTTTTTTGTTTGGCTTCGAG
This sequence comes from Ceyx cyanopectus, assembly GCA_013401355.1. NCBI lineage: Eukaryota > Metazoa > Chordata > Aves > Coraciiformes > Alcedinidae > Ceyx > Ceyx cyanopectus. The sequence continues at coordinate 2,920 of VYZU01016261.1, read as the reverse complement.
GTGTTATCTCCCTTCTTCCAAAATGCCATTGGCTCCTTCTGCATCCCTAAGCTGTTTTGTTTGGAGCGAAGAAAGCTCAGAAAATCTTAAAAAAATAAACAACTGTGTGTGAAATCAAGTACTCTAAATGAGCAGGGGACATATTCTTGAAGGAGAAGACTGGTTCTCACAGAAACCTCTCTCATGTATGGCATGGGCAGGACTGCAACAAACATGTCACTGGAACAGTGATGAGCTAGATGAATATTTTAAACTTCTTAGCTAGTATTGGCCAAAATTTAGAGGAAGAGAGGGGTTTGATTTTGTTTGAAGAGCCTTCCATGCTCTTTGTATCTTAACAAGTTGTTTTCCTCATGGAAATGCTCACAGATACACTTAGTGTTAGCACACACAAAGTCAAATGCTATTGAAGAGACCTACATTTTGGCATCTTTGAGTAGTTGCATCATAAATTTGCTTCCAGGAATTGCACTCGCCCATCAGGGATAAGAAGCTATGCCCATCATTCTTGTGTGTTTAGGTCACAGATGTTGTCAGCAATGTGTATGCAAGCAGCCTATAGGACAGGAGTTATTCACAGGAGCTTTTATAAACAATTTTTAAATCTTAAATTAGAGGAATCTTCATATTGCTTTTTTAAAAATCTGGTAAGAAAAAGAGATTTCCCCAAGCTGTGTATTAGAAAGTATTACTCTGCAGTTGTAGGACCATGAAACAGGATGCTGATATGAGGGATTGCTAAACCTGGATAGCTCTTGGATCGTGGTCAGCCTTCCCACAGGAGGAGGATTATTAATCACTCTGCATACTGTGGTCCTGTCTGCCCAAGGGTCAGTGATTACAATGGTATCCCACTTCCCATCTGCACCTTTTTATGTGATACATCTCCTCGATTAGCTGTCTGGCCTGGGGCAGCAATAACATGTGCTGGGAGCAAAAAGCTCTGCTGGGCCTTTCTTGGCTAAGGGAAGGTCGTGGAAAGGAGGTCTTGAGAGAGAACTCTGTAGGGGAAAGGAGCAAAAGATTGGGAAATTTAAGAGACAACTACTCCACTCAACCCCCTAAATTGTCAGGGGAGAGGTTGAAGCAGTGCAACTCTGAGAAATCCAAAGTCTTTGTTCTTGTAGTGTTACTTGGACATTAAAGTCTCATGGCCATGAACCTTCCCTGACCCTATCCTACCTCCCATTTAGGAATGAGGAAAAGGGTAAGAGAAATTGCTTTGTGTTTTGCACGGAGGTCTCTCTAATGATTCACACTCTGCTTAATCTATTGGAATTGAAAGTTCATCCTATGGAGCAAAAGGTTCCCAAAGGCTTGAACTAAAACCAGGCATGTTAGGGAAATCTGCAGTCTAGGGCTCTTGATAGGATACTCCCATGCAAACAACCTCATCTTTATGTTTTGCCCTGATCTCTTGTTTAATTTTTACTATGGAATGCATTATTTTCATCATTTGAGAAAAGTTTTTTACAACTAAGACTTTGGTGCATAATTTTTTTTCTAATTGAAACCAGGAAATTGTCTAACATGGAAGCCAGGAAGGTGCCCTGTGGTCCTGCACTGCAGCTGGGAGCCCTTCTGGAGAAGACCAAGAAAAGTAGTTTTCTTCCCTGTAGCTTTCTGGGTGGAAAAGCATCATCACCACATACTGCCTACTGGTGCCAAAACCCAACAGGTACTGCTGTTAAAGTGGCCTGTTTTCCCCTAGTTTCACATCTAGGAGAGGGGAGTTGTTGAGGGAGCGTGTTCCTATGTCCATGATGCTCATGTGATGCTTACACCATTTTCTCCCACAACAAGCCTGAGGAGGAAGGGTAGATGTCATTCTCGTCCCCTCCATTCCCATTTGTACTGGGATGGAAAGGCAAAGACCATCCAACAACACAAATAAATTAAACTGCTAATTTGCAGGACCTGATTACAGCTCTTGGGTTTGCTGTCTGACCTGAAAATAAAATTCCTCTTGCGAAGCTTCCTTGTTCTGTTTTGTTTTAAGGAAAGCGAGTAAACAAGAGCCATGCTGCTGCCTAGGGGAGGATGGTTTTCCCAGTTCACCCTCCTGTATTCTTCCCTGGGTTCTGCCAAGCCAGTTGTGCCCCATGCTGTATTTTGGGAGGGGCATACTGGGCTAAATATATCCTCAGTGCCTTTGAAATGCAGTATGGGGTGCTGCGTCATTTGGTGGAGTTACTTGGAAACTAAGGTGGGAAGCCAGCTTTTATTTTCAGCCCTGGGTCAGATGTATTGGTCAGTTGTCTCACCCAGAATTTTAGTCTCGATCGGGAGCTTGTCCTTGCAAGACAGACGTAAAAACCTACTCTCCCAATAAAAACTCAAGCTAATTGCAGCAACAAATGGGGCGACTCTATTTTTCTCACTCGAGAGCCAGATTCACAATGAGAGCTTCTTCAGATAGATCACCTTAATAAAGCATTAAAAAATATATAGCTCAAATATCATGGCTTAATGAGTAGAGGGTTTGGTGTAATGCTGCATGCTCTAAATAGATCAGAAAGAACTCCATGGCTGGCAGCACCCTGGCAACTGGAGTCCTTGGGGTTTTGCTTATGTTGGGACAGAAATGTATACCTTTGAGAAACGTGTGAGGAACAGGTGCAACTTAGTGACTAAAGAGGCCGTGGATTTTGCAATTTCTAGTCCTGCTTTTTTGGCTTGTGTTCCTGGGCTGTTCTTGCTAGTGCAGTGGGAGGATTTCTCAGGAAGGGAAGGTATTCCCACAGTGTGGAGGTGCCGAGGGGTGAGGCACACCTGAGCTCGCCTCAGTTTCCCTCACAAGTAACAGCATCAGGGCAAGGGTAGCAGCAGTGGTGACATAAACCTGCTGGGGACACTTGGGGACTTACCCAGGCAAATGAGTAGATGGAAACCCTTGCTTTTTCTCCATGAGCTCTCTGGG
>VYZU01016234.1:1180-14419 GCA_013401355.1 Ceyx cyanopectus | reverse complement strand
TGAACCAGAAATCTTTTAGACTACCTTTAGAGCGTAGAAATTGATGCTGAGTTTGTTATACCTGTTAATTGAACACCACCCCACCCCTCCCAAGTGAAGGAAGTTTTTTCAAGCTTTAATTTTGACTGTCAGGTTAGTAACATGTCAGGGTCATTTATTTGTAGACATTAGCACTGTTGAGCTGATCTACACACATACAGGAATGTTCTCAAATGTAAATTTACTTCCACTAAAATGTAGTTTTAATGTCTGTAACAAATATGGTTTACATATTCCTGCTCTCTAGTAAAGTCTGATGGCCTCCAAGATAACCTTCCAGCTTCTGTGAGTTTTTATTCTTTTATTTAACTACTGGTATTCATATTTACTGGTCATAACAAGGCTTGTAAGTTGTAGTATGGCTAAGAATGAAAATGTAATTGATGTTATCATCTATGCAGTGAATCATGCATGGTTTACAGTATTAATATGTCTTTTATGGTTGTTAATTTTAAAATAGGGAAAGAGTTAATCATTAAGTTGTTCAGAATTCAGTTTAAGATCCAGAAGACATCCCTCAAAGGACATTAGTGTATGTGGCTTAAGACTCTTGCTCTGTGTTTGGACTGCATTTTAGGAAGAATGGATTCTAAGTTCTATAAAACATACTTAACAAAGTATCTGTAGTAGCAGTTATCTAGAGGTATTAATTTCTGCATATGTTCAGCAATCTTAAAGAGCATGTAACAGTCTATGGGAAAGAAACTAAGCTCACTCATTCAAAACTATGGCATCAGTTTCTGGGAAAGCACGAAATACATGCAGTTTATGTTCAGCAGATTGCCTGTTGCAGTATGGAATCCTGCAGAGCTGTTTAGACAGCCACAAAGAAATGAAAAAAAAACTTAATAAAGTACAAACAGGTTTGAGCAAGCGGTGCTGCTGATGATTAAGGAATGCATCAAAAACCCAAATTGTTCAGAAAGTGGAGTGCTGAATTTCTCAGCTGTAGGCACACGGATTGGAACGTCCTGAGAGAGATCCACTGCTAGCAGCACCAGTTGCACTTCATGGGAATGATGTGCATTTGTTGCCAGATCTGCTGTGAAATAGGAATGAGGGATTTTCGTCTGGGGAGGAACAACCCCATGTATCAGTACAGGCTGGGGGCTGATGTATTACAGAGCAGCTCTGGAGAAAGAGACCTGGGGGTCCTGGTGGACAGGGGGATGACCATGAGCAACAATGCACCCTTACATTGGCCAAGAAGGCCAATGGCATCCTGGGATGCATTAGGAGGAGTGTGGCCAGCAGGTCAAGGGAGGTTCTCCTCCCCCTCTACTCTGCACTGCTGAGACCTCACCTGGAATACTATGTCCAGTACTGGGCACCCCAGTTCACGAAAGACAGAGAGCTACTGGAGAGAGTCCAGCACAGGGCACCAAGATGCTGAAGGGAGTGGAGCATCTCCCTGCTGAGGAGAGGCTGAGAGAGCTGTGGCTCTTTAGACTGGAGAAGAGGACACTGAGGGGGGACCTCATCAATGTCTATCAATATGTTCAAGGTGAGTATAGGGACGATGGAACCAGACTCTTCTCAATGTCATCCAGTGACAGGACAAGAGGCAATGGGAGTCAATTGGATCACAAGAGGTTTAGGGGAAACACAAGGACAAAGTTTTTCCCAGTGAGGGTGCCAGAGCCTGGCAGGGACTGCCCAGGGAGGTTGTGGAGTCTTCTTCTCTGGAGACATTCCAGACGTGCCTGGATGTGTTCCTGGGTGACTTAGTCTAGGTGACCCTGCTGTGTCAGGGGGGTTGGACTAGATGATCTTCTAGGTCCCTTCCAACCCCTAACATTCTGTGACTCTGTGATTCTCTGTGATTCTGTAAATAAGCATCTTTCAGCATGAAGAGAGGAACTGTGAGTCTGTTTAGGAGGAGCCCTAGTTTATAGGGATTTTTCAATCCACTTCTCCCCAGAGAATGCTGCAGGAGACCTTATAGCCACCTTCCAGTGCCTGAAGGAGCTACAGGAAGGCTGGAGAGGGGCTGTTTCCAAGGGCCTCTAGTGAAAGGACAATGGGTAATGGGTTTAAATGAGAGAAGAGTAGATTTAGACTGGATATCAGGAAGAAGTTCTTGACCTTGAGGGTGGTGGATCCATGGAATAGGCTCCCCAGGGAGGTGGTTGGGACCCCATCCCTGGAGATATTGCAAGTGAGGTTGGCCAAGGCTCTGAGCAGCCTGGTCTAGTTGAGGGTGTCCCTGCTGACTGCAGGGGGCTGCACTAGGTGCCCTTTGGAGGTCCCTTCCGGCCCTAAACATTCTATGATTCTATGATTGTTGTACAGTGGTGGAAGTTTAATGATGTTGTCCTAATCTTAGCACCCAAGAGTCACAGTTACATATATGCCAGCCTCAGTGTGCCATCTTTTCTGGTGAACACTTTAAACATCCTGAAGCTGCCTCGATTGTCATGGTCTAAAAAAAGATTAAAATACAAATTATTTAAACTACGCCATGTGGCAGACTCTTGACAAAATAATAATAGCTGCTTCTAAGAAGACATTCTTGTTTCTGTCTATCTGGGGAAGTAAAATGGAAAATATTTATCTTCAAAACTGCATGTGGAAGTTGCAGATGTGCACTGCTCTTGATCTGAAGTCAGATACAGCACAAAGCCAACCTTAAAACAGACAAGCCAATTCTTCTAAACAACTCGTCAAAGCAGGAGCTGAGAGAGTCCTTGGAGTGGCTTTCTGGGACCACGATAATTGTTGCATTTTAAAGCTGTGTTGGTTGCTTTTGTGTTTCATCCTCACCCCACTGAAATCATGTCAGTGGAAGGTCTGTCACAGCACCTACAGAGTTAGCCGACACAGTTTCTGAGTATCAGTTGGTTAAGATCTGGCTTTTGTCTCTAACCTGATCTCGAGGGAGTGTGATGAATGTCCCACCAGCATGTCAATGTTCTGTTGTCATCCCGCTAACAAGCATGAAAAAAAAGGCCCTCAAAAGAATGTAAGCACATATCAATCTAGGATAAACATTTCTAACAGTTATTTAATGCTTGTTTAAATAAGTAACCGTGGTTTTGTTTCCTCAGTATGTCAAAGGCACGAAAGTAGAAGACACAGCATTGTTACCCACTAGGATAATTGGCTTTTAGTTTCAGTGCATTTTCAGATTCAAAATTTTGTTTAAGACAAAAAAAATTACTGTAAAATGTAGGAAATTTAGAATCTTTTCTTGACATGTAAGGGTTTACTTTTTTTTTAATTTAAGAAAAGTAATACCCTTTCACTGAGAAGATGAACATTTATAGTCATGTATTGTTGTTTATCAATAACGTATTTATGGATTTTTATTCCTATGACCTCTGCTAAATCAGCTGCTAATAATGAGAGAGCATCAAACTGCAGCCTGTCTCTTCCATTGCACTGTAAACATCTGATGATGGCCTAGGTCAGTTAGAGCTAGCCAACTAGTTGGCAGCAGTGGTCCTCTTGAAGTTCTGATAGGGCCTCGATGTCTGTATTACAGATGACAGGGAGAAAGACTGAAGTCAGCCTGGATTATCTCTGTGGTCACCTTTGAAATTGCAGAGCTGGTGGTTAGTGATTACTGAGCAAACTGATTGGAGTTCTTGTCATCCTTCCTTAGTGTCATCTCTAAATCACCACTTTTAATCAGTGTACTGCTTGTGAAAATTCCTTGTCCTGCATACCTCAGTCTTGTATAAGATCTGCTCAGGATCAGAGGCAAGATACACATCTGCACATTGTTCTTGTCTTTAAACCTAGCCTGAAATGGGGCTACCTTAAGAAGTTACTAAGTAGTTCATTCTTTCTCTGTCTTTTTGGTGGAATGGGCAAAAAGTGATCTGTTCAGTATCATCTGTGATGCTAAGCAGAGTTAAGATTTCCTTTGGTTGAAAATCTATTCTTTTGAAATCGGTCTGTTCCTCCAAAATTGTGGTCTAAGCAGAAGTGTGTGACTGCAAGTCTGGTATTTAGCAGATTAGCCATGTTATCTTCCCTTTAGAAGTAGTTTGTTTTTAAAAGCTAAAATACATCTCTTTTAAGAAGCACTAAAGGACACCGCTGTGTACCCTTTTGTCTTGTCAGTTCATTGAGGCAAACTGAGTTCATCAGTGTGAAGTACAGAAGCAAAACAGCCTGGCTTCTTGCACAGACTAAAGTGCCTCAACCTGAGAGTCTGGATCCCACTAGAGACCACTGGTCAGGTCATCCCCATGTGCAATGCCTCTGTATGGCAAAAAATACTAGTGAATGGTCTCTTCTTTGTTATTTAAATAATTGTTTTTCATGTCTTAAAACAGTCTTTTACATGTTGGGCTGTGTGCTCTCCCAAACCACAATTTTTATACCTTTGAATATACTCCAAAAATATGTTCATACTAGTACTAGGAATAAATAGCAACAGTGCAAAATATTGTATAAAAAGAATTGCTATCAGATGGAATGCAGTATTTTCATGCAGAGTTTATGGCTTACTAAAACCTGTCTTGAAAGCATCCAAGTTACTATCTCTGCTGACACTTTTGCACTTCTCCTAGCCAAGTGCTTTGCTCATGCAACGTGGTACCTCTGGCAATGGCAAATCAGCAAAAGAGCTAGGAGTTAGGATTTTCTTTTTGTTCTTCAGTCTGTGAACTGCCCATTATAACATTTTGTTTATTGCTTATTGCACCACTGTGTTTGATCAGCAGTATTGTCCTGGTTTGAGTGAGAACAGAACTAATTCTGTTCAGTGATTTTACTTTTCAGCTCAGTTCTAACTCACTGCACTGTCTGAAGTCAGCAGGATGTTCCCACAGTCTCTGCTTCTGGCAGTGATAACACCCCATGGTTAGAGTTACTACCAAGGATGGGTGAGCAGACCAAGGCCACTGCTGGATCTTGTGCATCACACTGGGGGTGCAGAAAGGGAAAGGCTGCACCTGCAGAGAGGAGTGGACAGGACAGGTGACCCCAAACTGACCAGCGAGGGATTCCAGCACATATGTCATACTCCATATAAAACAGAGGCACCAGGATGGTCAAGTTCTTTTCTTCATTTCTTTTTCAATGTCTGGCATCAGAGGGGGACTCTGTTCTGCTTTTTATCCCAATTGTGTGTTCCTGAATATGATACCAGAATCCAGCTCCTGAACATGGTTCCCATCCTCTGCTGGCCTCAGTCTGGGACCCTAGTGCCTGTTCTGTAGCATCAGTGATGATGGTGACACAATTGCTTGCCATCGGGTTGTGTGGGGACTAGGTTTGATATTGGTTGTACATATATTTGTATATATTCCATTTTATTATTATTATTTTCATTTTCATTCAAGCTTTTCTAGTTGCTAAGTCTTTCTCCCTTATTCCTTTTCTCTTCCCCTTTGGGGAATGAGGGGGGTTAACAGACAGTGCCCATTACATGTCCAGTGGGCTGCCCTGACCCTAAACCTTGACAAGTATTCAAGCATATTTGGGGGTTTAGAGAGCAGAAGGAAAAACTTTAAGACAATCTAAGTTTAATCTTAATAATGGTCTCCATGAAAATCTTGAAATTCTGTGGAAGTTGCATCTGGTTTATGCAGTCGACAGTCTGTTTTCTAAATGCATTTCTAAATTCAAGAAGTTTTAAGACAGAAAGGATCATTTTGGCTATTGTTTGATGCTTTGCATAACTGCCTAAGTGCTTTATGAGTTCTACCTGCTAGCAGCACCTTTTGCTGATGATGTGTGGGATACAGTTGACTGATACAGTGATGAGATAACATTTTCTGGCTTCCCCATCTGCTTTGAATAGGAGATACCATGTGTGCATTGGGGCCCTTTCAGAAGGAGAGAGTCTCTTTTGAGTGGTTTAAGAGAGATCTCTAGTAACTGTGTAAATGGCCAGTGTATTTTGACAATGACATGGATTTTGCTGATGGTTTGGGAATCAGTCACCTGAAGTCTTCTTCTCATTGATATCAAAGACCCTTTCATTTTGATCCATTCCACAAGTGTTTATTCTAGCCTTGCTGATGTTCTCAAGTTGTTATTATATGCTATGAGTAAAATGGCAAAGGGAAAGAACTGTAACTTTCTGGGAAAGCAACCATAGGAGAACATACTCTTTTTGGTACAAAGAAGGGTATTCTGTTTCTCTCATGATTGAGTTGGGCGCTAACAGTAAGATAANTTTTTTTTTAATTTAAGAAAAGTAATACCCTTTCACTGAGAAGATGAACATTTATAGTCATGTATTGTTGTTTATCAATAACGTATTTATGGATTTTTATTCCTATGACCTCTGCTAAATCAGCTGCTAATAATGAGAGAGCATCAAACTGCAGCCTGTCTCTTCCATTGCACTGTAAACATCTGATGATGGCCTAGGTCAGTTAGAGCTAGCCAACTAGTTGGCAGCAGTGGTCCTCTTGAAGTTCTGATAGGGCCTCGATGTCTGTATTACAGATGACAGGGAGAAAGACTGAAGTCAGCCTGGATTATCTCTGTGGTCACCTTTGAAATTGCAGAGCTGGTGGTTAGTGATTACTGAGCAAACTGATTGGAGTTCTTGTCATCCTTCCTTAGTGTCATCTCTAAATCACCACTTTTAATCAGTGTACTGCTTGTGAAAATTCCTTGTCCTGCATACCTCAGTCTTGTATAAGATCTGCTCAGGATCAGAGGCAAGATACACATCTGCACATTGTTCTTGTCTTTAAACCTAGCCTGAAATGGGGCTACCTTAAGAAGTTACTAAGTAGTTCATTCTTTCTCTGTCTTTTTGGTGGAATGGGCAAAAAGTGATCTGTTCAGTATCATCTGTGATGCTAAGCAGAGTTAAGATTTCCTTTGGTTGAAAATCTATTCTTTTGAAATCGGTCTGTTCCTCCAAAATTGTGGTCTAAGCAGAAGTGTGTGACTGCAAGTCTGGTATTTAGCAGATTAGCCATGTTATCTTCCCTTTAGAAGTAGTTTGTTTTTAAAAGCTAAAATACATCTCTTTTAAGAAGCACTAAAGGACACCGCTGTGTACCCTTTTGTCTTGTCAGTTCATTGAGGCAAACTGAGTTCATCAGTGTGAAGTACAGAAGCAAAACAGCCTGGCTTCTTGCACAGACTAAAGTGCCTCAACCTGAGAGTCTGGATCCCACTAGAGACCACTGGTCAGGTCATCCCCATGTGCAATGCCTCTGTATGGCAAAAAATACTAGTGAATGGTCTCTTCTTTGTTATTTAAATAATTGTTTTTCATGTCTTAAAACAGTCTTTTACATGTTGGGCTGTGTGCTCTCCCAAACCACAATTTTTATACCTTTGAATATACTCCAAAAATATGTTCATACTAGTACTAGGAATAAATAGCAACAGTGCAAAATATTGTATAAAAAGAATTGCTATCAGATGGAATGCAGTATTTTCATGCAGAGTTTATGGCTTACTAAAACCTGTCTTGAAAGCATCCAAGTTACTATCTCTGCTGACACTTTTGCACTTCTCCTAGCCAAGTGCTTTGCTCATGCAACGTGGTACCTCTGGCAATGGCAAATCAGCAAAAGAGCTAGGAGTTAGGATTTTCTTTTTGTTCTTCAGTCTGTGAACTGCCCATTATAACATTTTGTTTATTGCTTATTGCACCACTGTGTTTGATCAGCAGTATTGTCCTGGTTTGAGTGAGAACAGAACTAATTCTGTTCAGTGATTTTACTTTTCAGCTCAGTTCTAACTCACTGCACTGTCTGAAGTCAGCAGGATGTTCCCACAGTCTCTGCTTCTGGCAGTGATAACACCCCATGGTTAGAGTTACTACCAAGGATGGGTGAGCAGACCAAGGCCACTGCTGGATCTTGTGCATCACACTGGGGGTGCAGAAAGGGAAAGGCTGCACCTGCAGAGAGGAGTGGACAGGACAGGTGACCCCAAACTGACCAGCGAGGGATTCCAGCACATATGTCATACTCCATATAAAACAGAGGCACCAGGATGGTCAAGTTCTTTTCTTCATTTCTTTTTCAATGTCTGGCATCAGAGGGGGACTCTGTTCTGCTTTTTATCCCAATTGTGTGTTCCTGAATATGATACCAGAATCCAGCTCCTGAACATGGTTCCCATCCTCTGCTGGCCTCAGTCTGGGACCCTAGTGCCTGTTCTGTAGCATCAGTGATGATGGTGACACAATTGCTTGCCATCGGGTTGTGTGGGGACTAGGTTTGATATTGGTTGTACATATATTTGTATATATTCCATTTTATTATTATTATTTTCATTTTCATTCAAGCTTTTCTAGTTGCTAAGTCTTTCTCCCTTATTCCTTTTCTCTTCCCCTTTGGGGAATGAGGGGGGTTAACAGACAGTGCCCATTACATGTCCAGTGGGCTGCCCTGACCCTAAACCTTGACAAGTATTCAAGCATATTTGGGGGTTTAGAGAGCAGAAGGAAAAACTTTAAGACAATCTAAGTTTAATCTTAATAATGGTCTCCATGAAAATCTTGAAATTCTGTGGAAGTTGCATCTGGTTTATGCAGTCGACAGTCTGTTTTCTAAATGCATTTCTAAATTCAAGAAGTTTTAAGACAGAAAGGATCATTTTGGCTATTGTTTGATGCTTTGCATAACTGCCTAAGTGCTTTATGAGTTCTACCTGCTAGCAGCACCTTTTGCTGATGATGTGTGGGATACAGTTGACTGATACAGTGATGAGATAACATTTTCTGGCTTCCCCATCTGCTTTGAATAGGAGATACCATGTGTGCATTGGGGCCCTTTCAGAAGGAGAGAGTCTCTTTTGAGTGGTTTAAGAGAGATCTCTAGTAACTGTGTAAATGGCCAGTGTATTTTGACAATGACATGGATTTTGCTGATGGTTTGGGAATCAGTCACCTGAAGTCTTCTTCTCATTGATATCAAAGACCCTTTCATTTTGATCCATTCCACAAGTGTTTATTCTAGCCTTGCTGATGTTCTCAAGTTGTTATTATATGCTATGAGTAAAATGGCAAAGGGAAAGAACTGTAACTTTCTGGGAAAGCAACCATAGGAGAACATACTCTTTTTGGTACAAAGAAGGGTATTCTGTTTCTCTCATGATTGAGTTGGGCGCTAACAGTAAGATAACTCATTATTGGATAGTTGTTCCTTGTCTTGCCATCCTCTACCTACGTCAGCCTATTTTGCTGCACTACAAGAAGCTCATCTATCTGGTCATAAGCCTTGCAAGGTCATATGATCAGAGATCTAAAGTTTTCATAACTTCTGGATCCAGACCTGAGAGCTGAGCTGAATTCCTGGAAGGATTTGCACTGTGTAAGTGGCCTTCCTGACCTGTGTTCTGTCATTCACAGAATCACACAATGTTAGGGGTTGGAAGGGACCTAGAAGATCATCTAGTCCAACACCCGTGCCAAAGCAGGATCATCATTTCATGTGTGAAGGAGGAGAGAAAGTTTGGGGATGCAGAGAGGTGTGCCAGCTCCACTGTGTTGTATACCTGCCAAGACAGGCCTCCCACAGAAGGCACACTGTTCACAGAATAGTGTAACAAAGCCTTTCACCATCTTCTAAGAAACTTGTTAAAAGGTTTTACAGAGCCAAGAGCTGAGGGAAAGGCTATTCACATAACATGACTTGTCTTTTAATGTCACAGTTAGAAGACATTCAGGGCAATAGAAGATGAAGGATATTTATATTAGTTGTTACTGTAAACTTAAATCCATTTAGTTCACTCTAATTAAGAGTTCATAACTGCAAGCCATTCAATTTTGAGTCAGCAGATCCAGCAGTATAAGTACTTTCAAGAAAGACAGAGAACTACTGGAGAGAGTCTAGTGCAGGGCACCAAGATGCTGAAGGGAGTGGAGCATCTCCCTGCTGAGGAGAGGCTGAGAGAGCTGGGGCTCTTTAGCCTGGAGAAGAGGTGACTGAGGGGGCACCTCATCAGTGTCTATCAATATGTTAAAGGTGAGTGTAGGGAGGATGGAGCCAGACTCTGCTCAGTGTCATCCAATGACATGAAAAGAGGCAATGGGTGCAAGTTGGAGCACAAGAGGTTTAGGGGAAACACAAGGACAAACTTTTTTCCCACTGAGGGTGCCAGAGCCTGGCAGGGGCTGCCCAGGGAGGTTGTGGAGTCTCCTTCTCTGGTGACATTCCAGACCCACCTGGATCTGTTCCTGGGTGACTTGGTCTAGGTGATCCTGCTCTGGAAGGAGGATTGGACTAGATTATCTTCTAGGTCCCTTCCAACCCCTGAAATTCTGTAGTTCTGTGATACTTGTGTGAAATAAGTATTTGGGTCAAAATTCTATGTAGCAGCTTCTGTCAATGCAAAGACAATAGAGGTTTTGGGATTGATTGTGGTTTTTGGATGGTGCAGAGATGAAGCAGTCTTTATGCAGTGTGAAGATTATCATCTTAGACTTGGAGGGCACGGCTTTTTCCTCTGAGGTAAGAATGGATTACTCTTTTCAGACCGATGAAATGGATGAAATGGCACTTCTTAAATGCACAGTGGTACTTAAAAAGTGGAGAATATAACACAGGCATTACAGCTGGAATCCACACTGTAGAAAGAGGGGGAAAGGTCAGGTTAATAATACATGCTTAGAACTGGGAGTCAAATATATTTCTCCCATATCACAAAAGCACAAAATTACTAGATTATTCTGGTTGGAAGGAACCAGCTAGTCCAATCTTCATGCTCAAAGCAGGGTCTGCGGCATCAGGACTCTGTCCATTTGGCTGTTGAATGTCTCCAGGGATGGAGCTCCTAGAACCACTCTGGGAAACCTGTTTCAGTGGTCGATTATGGGTGTTAAAATGCTGCAGCAAGTGAATTTTCCTTCCTGTGGGAAAGTGAAGGTTCTCATCAAGCGGTGACCTTGCTGGCATTTGTTTGTAAAACAGTAGAAAGATGTTTTGACTATGAGTGTTGTGGCACCCCAACCAATCATCCCCGGGGGGTGGCTGATTTCTTGTCCAATTACTATGAAGTTAAAAGGGTATAAAAAGAGCTGTAAATTAATAAATAAAGGATCTTGGAATCTTGGTGAAGGAAATCATCTCTGCTTCTCTCCTTCTCCTCCTCCAGCTACTGCAGATAAACGACAGTTGATCACAATTTTTAGCAAAAAAGTTGTTTCTTCTGTTTGAGTGGAACTTCATATATTTCCATTTGTGCCTCTTGCTTCATGCTACCAATTACAAGAGTCTGAGTCCATCTTCTTTACCCCTCTACTCCCTCTTCCCTCATTAATATTTGTATACATGCATAAGAGGACCTTTTTTTTCTCCGGGATGAAGAGTTCTAGATCTGTCAGTCTTTGCCAGATGACACATCCTTACTTGGCCATCCATCTCCTGGACATAAGCATGCCTAAGCATTTTTATCTGAGAGCTTTGATCCATAGCATGAGGATGTTTGACACAGCTGAGAGACTTTCTCAGGTCATATATGCCTGTTACTTAGAGATGCTTGAAAGTTGCTTCTTGTGGCTAAGTAAAAAAAAAAATCAGTATTCTTGAACTTTATTATTGACAAGAGATTGGAAAGTTCATTATCGGTTACACAAAACCAACATAGAAGTTGGAAAAGCAGAAAAGACAAGTGGAAGATGACTACATGCAGAGAGGCTGACATTGTGGAAAGAAAAGATGAAGGTTTAAGATAGAGTAGATGAGAAGGACCGGAAAGATGAAAAAGCAGATTCATAGATTAAGGCCATTATTTTCATGACCCACATATTGTTGCATAAATTAATAATGAGAAAATAATTGGTGGATCTAGTATGTTATTCAACTGAAGTGAAAATCATTGTGATACCAGGCTAGACCAGTATGAAATCACTGTATTCTAAACAAGCTTTTATTTCCTGATTTTTAAATTTCTTTTTGATTGTTATCTCCAACAGCCTATTACTTGTAGCACTATTTATATTAGTTAATTTCTTCTATATAGGTAAGAGCTCATTCTCTAGATCTTTTTGCAGCAGTGCAGATGGAAGTGGTGAATGGTAGCTGGAAACCAAAATATCTAACCGAGGAGTATGTTTTTATTCCTTTCATGAAAGGGGCAACAAAACCTAAAGATAAGATTTATTTGTGTGGAGCAGTGAAAATAGCAGTATTCAGTGATTAAAAAAAAAAGTTGTTAAACCAATGCTGTTTTGGGCAGGGGGCAGAGGAGGTATAGCCAACACTTTTTATGTAGAGGAATAACAATATTTGTATCTTAATTAAGGGAAAAAGTATTTGTCACCTCCTATCTTTGCATTACTCTTGTGAGATGACCATCTTCCTTAGGACTGCTCAGGGTTCAGTGATAAGGTGCCTCAACTCTACCAAAAACTATTGTTCATCTTGTTAATCCCAGTACTGGGTGCTTTTTTTTTTTCTCCTTTCCAGAATACTTATTTGCTTAAATTTTTCTGTCAGATTTGGAGGTTTTTTTTACCTGAAGGAAGTATGAAAGCAAAGGAGACTTGAAACAAAGGATGAGTTTTGCAAAAGGATGTAGCATTGCCATTTGAGCATGACATACAGGTGTGCTTTTGAAGCCATCTGTGAGAAACTAAGACATAGACTCCTAGAATGCCCTGTCTGTAGGGAACCTCTAAAGGTCATATAGTCTGCTCTCCCTATAGTAAGCAGGAACATCTTCAACTAGATCAGGTTTCCCAAGACAGACCTTGAATGTCTCCAGGAATGGGGACTCTAGCACCTCTCTAGGCAGCTTGTTCCAGTTGTTCCACCACCCTCAAGGTAAAGAACTTCTTACTAATCTAAATCTACCCTTCTCTAGTTTAAAACCATTGCCCATTGCTCATCCTATCACTACATGCCCTTGTAAACAGTCCCTTTACCACCTTCTATGTAGGCTCCCTTCAGATAGTGGAAGGCTGCTGTAAGGTCTCCCTTCTTGAGGATGAACAACTCAAACTCTCTCAGCCTGCTCTCACAGGAGAGGTGTTCCAGCCTACTGATCATTTCTCTGATTCACAGATTCACAGATGTTAGGGTTTGGAAGGGACCTAGAAGATCATCTAGTTCAACCCCCCCGCCAGAGCAGGATCACCTAGACCAAGTCACCCAGGAATAGATCCAGGTGGGTCTTAATTGTCTCCAGAGAAGGAGACTCCACAACCTCCCTGGGCAGCCCCTGCCAGGCTCTGCCACCCTCACTGGGAAAAAAGTTTGTCCTTGTGTTTCCCCTAAACATCTTGTGCTCCAACTGACTCCCATTGCCTCTTGTCCTGTCACTGGA